>PVIJ01008311.1:0-75288 GCA_004024925.1 Scalopus aquaticus
AAACATATTTGTTATCATTTGCTATCCTTGTGTTAGCTCTTTTGTCTTCAAATACAGGAGAAAGAATGTCGATTTTTTTATGTATTGACTTAAGCATTTAAATCTATTTTTCTCCTGTTCCCTCTACTAAAGGACCTTTAGAACTATCCATTTCTCTATCTTCAAGATTATCTTTTCTCTCCTGAGCTATGTGGTCCATTGTCATGGCTCCATGCTGGTTGTCTCCCGTGTCCTCATACTTGGGTGAGGAATATCTTCCTAAGCTTCACATCGGCTAAATAGGACATGTGAAGTTTCCCTTGCTATTGGATTGCTGGCTGTCCAGACGGATGGCAGCTTTACATGGACACCTCAAGAGTTTTCCTAACCTCATTGCTTTGGCATATGCCCTGAGCTTAGAAAATGGACCATTAATTACCCTTTCCAATGTAGTTCAATCAACCTAATAGTAGAAATTACTCCTAGATTTGGCAACAGATTTACTGTCAGTCTTAATTTATTACTTTGTGAGTTACTTTAGTAGTATTTCAGATAGAAATCATATGTCTTTCACCTTAAATATTGTTTTTTAATAAAATGTTCATTTTTAAGAAAGCCAAGTAACTTTATAGGAAATTAAGTTCTAAAATATGATGGACTCAACCAATGAATAAAGAGCTCAATGTACACACAGAAAGCTCTGGGTTCACTTATACACTTCTTTATAACATATAAGTTTTGAGTTAGCATCTTGATAACACAATATTTGTATTATACTACACTAAGTTCACCACTAAAAGTTCAAGTCTATCCTTTATCATACAATTGACTTCTTTTATCCAGTTTCCCTACTCCTCTCCCCACTTCCATTCTTCATGTATTTACAATGTAACATATATTTAAACTCAAAGGAAAGAAGGAAATATTCCCAAGTTGCATTAAAAAAAGAGAAAACTTAAAGAATGGTAAATCAGGGCCTCCCCGGTGGCGCAGCGTTTAAGTGCTGCGCTGTGGAGCTGTCGGCAGCGGCGACGCGAGTTCGACGCCCGGCCAGGGAGAATCCCACATGGCGCGGCAGACCTCTCCTGCCTTGCCCGCTGCTCCCTTCAGCAGTGTATTTCTGATCTGCCTGTTCTGCTACCCGCTCTGCCTCTGGTGAACCCTCTCGCTGCCCCACGCCTCTGGCCTGTACCCCAGCTTGTATGTATAAATAAAAAATAAATCTTTAAAAAAAAAAAAAGAAAGAATGGTAAATCAGAAGTTCCCAGACCACAGTGGTATAAGAACTACAATGTGGTACATTAGATTGTAGAATGTAGGCTCTAC
The DNA here is from genome assembly GCA_004024925.1 of Scalopus aquaticus. Lineage (NCBI taxonomy): Eukaryota > Metazoa > Chordata > Mammalia > Eulipotyphla > Talpidae > Scalopus > Scalopus aquaticus. The sequence goes on from PVIJ01008311.1 coordinate 1,306, forward strand.
AAGATGGGTTTTTAGAGACTGCCCAAGGAGTGGATGTGATAATTTGCACATGTGAAGCAGGATACTGAAAGTGAGAAACATCACGGACAGCGACACGAGAAGGATAGTAGACACTAGCCCAAGAAGTGAAAGAGAAAGAATGAAAGGAAGGGAGGGAGGAAGGGAGGAAGAGAAAGAAGGAGGGAGAAAAGGAGGGGAAAGAAATGTGTCTCAGGAAAATTTATGTTAAAATATAAAGAATGGAGATAAAAACACAGAAAAAAATTAATTTTATGACATTAGGGAAAATCAAAAGACTAACTTTTTGTTAAACAATGCTGTAAAGTTGTAAAGCCTAAATTTGTGCTACCAATCTGAAGTTCAAATCACCAGGGTGAGAGATGAATTAAAACTGTATTTCAAAACCTATAAAGCCTCTGGACTACCTGTAAATTAAGTAAAAACAACACAGTTAGCAACATGTCTTTGACCAAGGGTCTATGGGACCAGGTACCCCGGGAATAAAACAATGCCTTATGAACGGAAGTGTACAATTAAAAACTGTATCTTCCGTAAAGGGTATATTGATAAACAGAAGTATTTAATTCCAAAGAACTTGAGGTAGTAGAAAAATTAGGCTCTATGAACATTATGTTCAAAATGAAACAGAGGAAAAAAAAGAAAATACCAGAGAAATCGTATTTTATAGGAAACTGTAGAAAAGAAGTAGCAGTTTGGAAAGTAAAACTTAAATGTAATACACAAACATCTTTTTCCCATAGAAATTAAACATTCAGAGGATGAGCAGAGATGAGATCGAACTGGGGAGCTAGAAGTTTCCCACACTGATTGAAAAATGGAAAATATAAACAAAATTTAAGAAATAAGGATTATAGAAGGAAACATCCAACGTATCCTTAATAAACTACTAGATTAGAGAGAATGTTAAAAAATCAATGTTTAAATGATAATGGATTTTCCAGAGTGGGTGAAAGTTGTGAATCCTCTAATTAAAACTGTATCCAAAAATATTCAGAACACTTCTAAAATTCCCCACCTAGACACATTGCCGTAAAGCTACAAAACTCCAGGGAAAAGTGGAGAATCTTAGAAGCAACTAAAGATATAAAATGCAGACAATTTATGAAGAATTAACAATTAGACCTATCCTTAGAAAATAAAACAATCAAAAGAAAATGACAATATATTGTAAAAATACTAGAGGAATAGAATTGCCATTCATATAAAAAAAATAGGCACATTTTCAGGCAGATTTAAAAATTCAAAAACCTTACAAAAATAAACAATAAAGGATGTGCTTCAGCAAGAATGAAACTGAACACAGAAAGAAAAGATATATAGGAGACAATGATGATAAATGTATCAGTAAATAAATAAATATGCTTAAATATTTATCAACTGTAAACTCTAAGGATGGTGAAGGTTACAGTTTAGATTCTATAATAAACCAGAAACAATAATGTGGCTGATATTGGTAAAAATGTACATATCAATAATGATAGAGTAAAAAAGGATTAAACTTTCCAATTAAGAGTAAATAAAGACTGACACTTGAAACTTTGAATCCTATAAGTTTAGTTGTCTTTTATCCCATGATCTTTCAAAAGAATGGACACAGAGCAATTAAAGTTCAAAAACATTTTGTAAGTTCCTCAAAATGTTAAAACATAATTATCATATGTCCCACTTCTAGGTAATATATACAAAAGAATTAGAAATTATATTCCAACACAAAAACTTTTTTATAGATGATCAGTGGCATTATTCACAGGAGTCTCCCAAATCAAACAATCTGAATTTCTTTCAGTAGATAATAAAACGTGTCATACACATAGAGTATAAATATTACTCAGCTATAATAAGGAAAAAAGAATTGGTATGCATTGGTGTGCAAGGTTCAATGTACATGAACCTTGAAAACTTTGTGCTAAATGAATGAAATCAGATATATAAGTCCACATATTGTAAAATTCTGTTTAATGATATATACAAAATAGGCAAATCCATAGAGACAGAGAATACATTAGTGACTATTAAGAGTTGGGGAAAGTGAGGAAATAAGAAGGGACCATTAATAGGTTTCTTTTCTAGATGATGAACATGCACTGAAATAAAAGGGTGGAGATTGTTGCTCAACCTTGAATTGTAAAACTTTAAATTTATGATGTGTTCATTTTATCTCAATAGGTATTGTTTCAGAAATAGCAGTACTCAATATTTAAGTCTCAAGGAATTTGTTTTTTATTAAAAATGTTAACACTAAGTTTTAATCCATGCTGTTGCATATGCACGTATTTGTTTCCCCTAATCTATATTCCACCATACAAACTAAAACAATTTATTCATTTATTCTTCTATCAGTAAACATCAGGGCTATACCAAAGTCAAAAGAGGATATTACAAGAATGTTGCAGACCAATATCTCTGATGAATATAGGTAGAAAATTTCATAACAAAATATTTGCAAACTGAGTTTAACAACACATTAAAGAAACATCCACTGTCATCAAGTGGGGCTTAACCCTGGAATGCAAAGATGGCTCAAGATATATAAAATCAGTAAATGTGGAAAATTTCATAATAGAAGAAAACAAAGTCATATAATCTTCTTGATAGATGCAAAAAATGTATTTGACAAAATATAACACCTTTTCATAATAAAAAAGTCAAGAAGTGGCTATACTAGCATCCTACTCAAATATAATAAAGGCCATAGATGATACACCCACATACTCATTGGTGAAAGGTTGACAATTTTCCTCTATGATCAGAAACAAGATAAGGGTGCACACTCATATTGCACCACTCATATTCAACAGAGTGTTGTAAGTACTACCCAGAACAATCAGATGAGACTAAGAAATGAAAGGCACTTGTTGGAAAGGAAGAAGGAAGACTGTCTTTGCAGATGATATGATCTTATATATAGAAAATCCTTAAAACGTGACCGAAAACTTAGAATTACCAAAATAAGTAAAATTACTGGATGTAAAATCATCATACAAAAATAGATATTTCTATATGCTAACGATGGAATATTTGAAAAAAAAACAATCCCATTCACAATATCAAAAACAATTTAAAAATTAGGAATATAACAAACGAGGTGAAAGAGCTATACACTGAAAACTATAATCTTTGATAAAGAAACATGAGAAACACATGGATAAAAGGAAACATACTGTATGTTCATGGATTAGAAAAACTAGTATTGATAAAATATCCATATTATCCAGTCTTCTATAGAGTCAATGCAGTCCTATCAAAACTACAATGGCATTATTCACAGAAATTTAAAAAAAATCCTAAAATTTTTATGAAACCAAAAAAGAACACAAAACCAAGCAATTCTGAGAAAGAAGAAAAAATGTAGAGGCATCACAATTCACTTCAAACTATACTACCATGTTATAATAAAACAGTATGATACAGTATAACGAAAGACATATTAACTAATGGAACAGAATCAAGAGCCCAGATCTAAAACCTCATATATAAAATCAACGAATATTTAACAAAGGAGCCAAGAATATGCAATAGGGAAAGAATAGTCTCATAAGTAAATGACAGTAAATGGGATAACCAAATACCGAAAAATAAAACCAGACCCCTGCCTTATGAAACACACAAAAACTAGCTTGAAATGGATTAAAGACTTAAACATAAAACCTGAAGAAAAATGGAGAAAAAGTTCTTGACACTTGTCTTATAATAATATTTTGGATATATCAAAAGCAAAAGCAACAAAAGCAAATATTAGTGACGCTACATCAAGCCAAAAAGCATCTGCACAGCAAAAGAAACAACGAACAAAATGAGAATACAAAATGGAAGAAAATATTTGCAAATTATACACCTTATAAGGGATTAATACCCAAATTACATAAAGAACATACATACAATTCAACAAGAAAATAAACAATCCAATTACAAATGGGCAGAGGACCTAAATAGATATTTTTCAAGATGATATACAATTGATCAATGGTACATGAAAAATGCTCAATGTCACTAATTATCAGGAAAGGGGAATCAAAATCACAGTGAGATGGTGCCTCATACCTGTAAGAATGGCTATTATTAAAAAGACAAGACATGGTGGGGCCTCCCCGGTGGCAGAGTGGTTAGGTTAGGCGCTGTGCTGTGGAGCTGTTGGCAGCAGCGATGCCAGTTCGATGCCCGGCCAGGGAGAGTCCCACATGGTGCAGACCTCTCCTGCCTCACCTGCTGCTCCCCTCAGTGGTGTACTTTCTGTCAAGCTGCCTGTTCTGCTCTCCACTCTGTCTCTGGTGAGCCTTCTAGCCACCCCAAGCCTCTGGCCTGTACCCCAGCTTGTATGCAGAAATAAATCAATCTTCAAAAAAAAGACAAGACATGGTGTTTGTGAGGAGGTGGAGGAGAGGGGAATCTGGACATTGTTGGGACGAGTGTAAATTGGTGCAGCCACTATGGAGAACCATACTGGAGGTTCCTCAAAAGTTAGAAACAGAACTACCATATGATTTATACTTCCTGCCATATATCTAAAGGAAATGAAAACAGAATATAAAGGAGATATCTAGTGATACCTGCACAGCCATGTTTATTGCAGCATTATTCACAATAGCCAAGATATGCAAACAATTTAAGCGTCCATCAGTGGAGGAACAAATGAAATGTTTTGCAGGTATGAGAAGAAAATCTACTGCTTGCAACAATATGGATGGCACTTAAGGACAGTATACTAAGTGAAATAAATCAGACAGAGAAAGACACATGCTTTCTACTATCACTTAAAAATGGAATCTAAATATAAACCTATAGAAAAATAGAATGGTGGTTACCAGAGGCTGGAGGGAGTGGATAGAAGAATTTGGGGATGCTGGTCAAAAATACACAAACTACAGTTATGAATAAGTTCTGGCAGTCTAATATATAACTTTGTGACTGTAGTTAACAATAATGTATTACATACTTGAAAATTGCTAAATGAGTAGGTCTTAAATATTCTCACCACAAAATCGTAATTGTAATTAAGTGATGTGTTGGAAGTTCTAGCTAGCTAACACCAAGGTGTTAATCGATTTGCACTTATCAGTTTATCAAATCAACACACTGTACACCTTCAACTTACACAGTATTATATGTCAATGATATCACAATAATGCTGAAAATAATAAGCATTCGTCTTACTTCTAGTTTTATGCTATTATAAAGTTACGAACTTTCATCTATATGTGTCATCTTTACAATTTAGGATATAATCGCAGCATCAGCAATATGTTCCTTGTTTACTTCAAACATACTATCAAGTTGCTTTTCTCCCAAAGTGGCTATACTATTTTATATCCACACCAGGAATATAGAAGAATATTCATGGCTCCATATTTATAAGACTAAGTTTTCATTTACCCAAAAACTGGATTTAAAGTAACATTCTCTATTCTTAAATTATGTTTCCCAATCACTAATAAGACTGAGTATTTTTTCACATATTTATTTTCCTTCAGTATTTTAAGTTCTTACAATGATTTTTCTGATAGTTTTGTGTGTGTTTCCTTATTAACCTTCAATAAGTCAAAGAGGAGTTGCTTAAGTATTTTGAACTATTTTTTAGATACAGATATTGCAAAAAAAAGTCCTAGTGTGTGACTTGCATTTTATTTATTTTTAAAGAGAATTTAAATTTAATGTAGTCAAATTTTTAAAAATTTCCTCTATAGTTAATGCTCTTTTTAAAGAAATCCTTTCTTGTCCAAAGGCCATAAATATATTTAATCTTTATTCTCCTGTGTTTAAAGACTTTCATTTCATATTTGTCTTTATTTCAACAATCATAGAATTTCCTGGAAGATGCCAGGTAGAAATTCAATTTTATTTTCTTCTGAATGTACTTTTAATTGCCCTAGAGCCACATTCTAACCAGTGAGTTGCACATACACTTTGTCATAGAGTTTCTATGTATGTCTGTATGTAGTTACTTGTACATCTCTATTTTTGTCGCTATTGCTTTCCTTTGTACAATAAGTCAATCCTTGACTCATTATTTCACTGACTTAAACACTGTAAATTTGTGTTAAGATGGTAGAAATGAGCCACAATGACTATTGAACACTTGAAATGTGACTACTAGAAGATTTTTAATTACAGTTTCACGCTCACTATATATTGAGCAGCACTGCACTAGAGCTATGACATCGTAATATTGTATCAAAGGCAAACCCCCCAGATTATTCTTCAGAAGTATCTTGTCTATTCTTGTCATTTTGCTCTTTCCTGTAAATTTTAGATTGCCCTTGTAACATTGCATAAAAGTACATTTCACAATACTGATCGCATTGAATCTATAAGTAACTCTTGGGAGAATCAACATCTTTGAAATATTAAAACTTATAATCCATGAACATAATATAATTCTCCATTTAATTAGTTATTTTAAAGATTGTTTAACGAGGTTAAACTTTTCTAGATAAAGGTTCCCCAAATCTATTTTCAATTTATTTCTGTTTTATACTTTTTGCTATTATATGATATCTTTTAATATTATATTTTCCAGCAATTTTCATTTATTAATGACAAAGGCAATATATGTTCCTTATAATCAATTAGTATAATACCAAGAAAATTTATCTGCACCATCCCTCTACATGAGACCATAACTGTTAAGTGTCTGCTAACATTCCTCCATATTTCCTTTCCCATACACCTATGAACATACTAGGAGCAGTAGTAAAATCAAATGATGGATATATAACACTTATCACATAATAAACAATGAATGTGTGCTATCAGAAATAACACTTAAAGATGGTGGTTTTAAATCTTTTATATCTGGAGATATAGAAATGAAATTGGTTGCATATTAATGTTTGTGCCCACATTGTCAAATTATTGTTTCTAAGAATTTGTACCTTGTCATAAACTTCCTTGAATTGCTGTGAAATGATAGCTATGGTTGCTAAAAGAGGCAGAGCGGTCTCAGATGGTTTCAAGATTTCTGGAGTGATTCAATAAATAGCAACTACATAAAAGGTGGGAATGAAATGATAATTTGGCAAGAAATTGATGTCATAGCACACTTTACAGCAAAATACCTTCATCTTCTGTGCTTTATTTTCCTCATCTGAAATAGTGATGTAACATTGTATCTATCACATGGATTTGAGATTCTCTCTTAGGAGAATTCTGTCTCTTTTTTTAACCCTTTCCTTGTCATTAGAGTACCTAAGGTTCCAATTTATTAAGCATCACTTGGTACCAGGTACAGGACCAACTCATCAAACAGCATCTGGAGAGAGCCAACAGAAGGCCTATAGATTTCAAGTATCAACCATGAGGGCCATGATCAGAGTATGGAATTAACTAGCAATTCTTTGCAAAAGGCTTAAAGTTTTCCCCTTTTGTCACTATGTTCCTGTGAAGGTCATGCCTTAGATTGCAATTGGCAAGCGACCGTTAGCTCTATGTCAGAAACAGGAAAACAAACTGTCCTCAACATAAGATTAGGATGGACCCCAGGAAGTTAATATCATTTCTACTAGACTAATATTTCACCCACAAGCCTGTGTTGGGAGGAGGGTTTCACGAATCTTCATTCTGTTTCTTTCTTCTTAATTACCTTTCAAATTCCTATCCTATCAAGTGGGAGGCTGGGAGCTAGAATAAAGTTCCAAAAGCATCCTAGGATTTTTATAACTGATTCCTAGTCAGTTAACACTCCCTCCCTTTTCACTCCCCGACTCACACACCATCCACTGTCACCCCAGGTTCCCTACATCCCTAGGTCAGAGGCTCAGGTCTAATCTGACTCTTCACGCTTCCAGAGACTGTGATAAGGCCTTTGCAGGGAACTTAACACTTAGGTCAGGTCTGAGCCTTTGTTCTCCAGAAAACTGGAGCCCAGAGTGAATCCATTTCTCCTACTTCCTGCAGGACGAGGTCTCCAGCACAGCGGCGGTGCCCAGCACCATTTCTATGTTGCAACAGGAGGCTCTGGACGGGCCTCCCTAGTGGCTCAAGGGGTTAAGCACAGTGCTGTGGAGCTGTGGGCCACTGCTGCACGAGTTCCATGCCTGGCTCTGGACCTCCCTGGTGGCACAGGGGCTAAGTCTCAGCCTAGGAAGCTATCCGCAGTCACTGTAGAACCAGATCAATCCCCAGAAAGGGAGATTCCCACATGGCCGCAGCAGACCTCTCCTGCCTCGCCCACTGCTCCCCTCAGCAGTGTATTTCGGTTGATCTGCCTGTTCTGCTCCCCACTCTGTCTCTGGTGAACCCTCTCGCCACCCCACATCTCTAGCCTGCACCCCAGCTATAAATAAATAAATCTTTAAAAAATATGAGGCTCTGGGCCAGGTCTGGCTTTGTTTTACATTTTAATAGTTTTAACCATGGCCTCTAGAAAGAGAAGAGGTTTGAGGAAAGCAGGGGCCATCCATGAAATTCTGCACCTTTATATGCTCCTAGAGACCCTTCCACAGGTCTCTAGGGACTTATTCCCAGGAGGCATTTGCATCGACTGTGGGAAGGGAGCTGGCCACAGAAGCCCCGTAGTTTGGAGAGCAGCTGGTTGTGAAAGTGTTCTACTGGGGCGCCCTCATTTACATTTTTAGAGACCTTTTATCACTGTCCCTTATTGTCTGAAAATTCTATCGCCCCTAGAGTCAGCACCACATTAGCTCATCTGTAGCAATTAGCATGTGAGCCTTTGCAGATATGACACCTTGTCTTCTCGATGCCACTAGAGGTAGGATATGGTCAGTTCATCTCGCCTCCCCTTTCTCTATATCTCCAAGTTGATATAATAACACTTGCCATCTGATAATCTGATGCTCTGAAAATCTCTTTTACTTCTCTTTTTGTTTAATTCTCCTAACAGACACAAAGACAAATCACATTCTATGAAAGAAGATGAAACTGAAGCACACAGAGTTCAGTGGCTATTCAAAGGTTCTCATCTGGTTAAAGAGTAGGAACATAAGGCCCCATGACCCGTTTATTCAGTGGCATGACTGGAGCATGCTGCCTTTCTGTCTACTGATTGATTTGGCTGAAAAACCCCAGACCCTGAATGAGTGATAAGGAACACAAAGCATCCAGCTCTGACTATGCCCAGCAAAGCAGATGCTGATATGCTGGAGACAGAGTGTCATTAAGGAAATAAGATTTCACATCTGGAGCCACCAGAAAATCATACATAACTGCAGACAATATAATTGTGCATTGTGGGGTGCCATCCTTCAGCTGTAGGATTTTTAGACAATTAAAGACAGTGATAAAAGACACCTAAAAATGCTTCAAGTTCATTTTGAAAGATGGGAAACGTGGCAAGTCAGAACGACACAGGAGGGTAAGGGGGCAGCGAAACATACAAAGGAAACCATGCCTCACCGTGTTCTGCACGGCACCTCTCTGGAGTTTTACCCTCAAGGCCTGCGGTGGGGCTGGGGCAAGAGCAGGTGGTCTCCACCATGCTCAAGTGGGTTTCCCTGCACCTGCCATCCACCTGCTGTGTGCCCCTCCACAAAGGCACTCTGCCAGGTGAGGCAAAGTCTTGGGAGTCGCACTTGGAAACATCTGGCCTCAGGGACCGCTCTCTTGGGTTCTCCCAGGACACGACTCTTCAAAGTGACTCACCTCCATCAAAGATGCACCAGAGGGGCCTCCCTGGTGGTGCAACGGGTTGGGCGTAGCGCTGCAGCTCTGTGGAGCTGTTGGCAGCTGCTGCGCAAGTTCATGCCTGGCCAGGGAGATTCCCACATGGCGCAGCAGACCTCGCCTGCTCTGCCCGCTGTTCCCCACAGCAGTGTATGTCGTCAATTTGCCTGTTCTGCTCCCAACTCTGTCTCTGGTGAACCCTCTCACAGCCCCACACCTCTGGCCCGCACCCCAGCTTGTATGCAAAAATAAAATATTTAAAAACAAAAACAAACAAAAAGACAAAGATGTACCATAAATACATCTATGAGTGTTGAGTTTGCAGTGGAAAATTATCTTTATGTCTTATAGCTTTGCATTAAAGTAATTACTTAGAACCACCATAAGATGCGGTTTCAAAATATCCATGTTTTTTCTCTCTTTAAGGAAGACTCTAGACAGATATTTTGGAGGGGGATTTTCTAGATGCAAGAATACCTCTCAACAGCATGCTCACGCAAATGCAGAATGGTTCAAAGAAGGAAAGCTCAACAACTGCAGTGTGAAATTACCTACAGAACAAGCCGGCCCCAGAGGTTTCCCATTTCCTTCGGTTGTGGTGGCTGCAGAAGGGTGAGGAAACCTCCAAACTCCTCTCTGCCCTCTAGCGGCCTTTCCTTCTCTTGCCTGATCTTCTCGCTCTTTTCCTTTTAACCTTGACAGACCCTACAGGGGCACCAGCCTGGATAAACAAACACAGCTCTCTCATAGGTCCTGCCGCCGAAACGACTAGAATAAGATACAGATTAGTATCTTTCCGGACCCAATTTGACGTTCAATATTGCTTGAAACGTCTTACCCTTTTACATTACCTGTTAAACTAGAGGTTTTATAAGGCACCTTGAACAACGTTCTATAAGGCACTTTGTAGCCACTGCCATTAAAATTAATTGTTTGAGTTATCATTAACAGAGATTCTCTGAAACAAAAGTCGTTGTCACCATCTCTTCCCCGAGTAGCTTATTATTTGTAGGCTTAGCGTTTACATTGGAAGCAGAACTCGAGCCAGCCAGTGCCTCCTCTCTCTAGAGAAGTGCCTCTGTTCCATGCTGCCTCTGATGTGCATTCTTGGCGGCTGAGATTTTACATATATATGCTGTCCCAGGTCCCTGTGAGAAGCTAGAAGCCGGATTTAGATGGGAATTTGTCTTCTAAACTCTGCTTTTTGTTTTTTCTCATTTTTATCTGACAACAGGATACCCTGTGATTCAGGGGTTGGGTGGTTCCCAAATATTTCTGTACCAACCAATTTCTGGGAATCAGTCATTGTCCTGTTTTGTGCCTGCTCCCCGTGAAAAAGTCAGTCTTCTGCATTAAGAAACACTTGAAACCAGGATGCCCTTGAGTTGAAGGAGGAGGCAGCTTTTCAAAAAAAAAAGTGAGGAATGGTGAAAAGCAACATGCTAAGGAGCTCTGGGGGGCGGGGGGCAGGAGAGAAGTGACACCAAGAGAGGAGAAACCCAGGGACAACCAAGACCACTGACTGACCTCAGGACCAGATCTGCCTAAACATTATGGCTGATGTTTGATTTTTTCAAGATCCAAATGCTCAAAAAAAGAAAAAAAAATCAGTTTGCACATTTGCCATTGGCATTCAGAAGTGGTGCTAATCCCAGAACACAAATTCTGATTAAAGGGCTAGTCAGTGTGACCTTGGACAAGTCACTCAACCATCTTCTGAACTTAGTGTTTCATTAGGTGTATCTGGGAGAGCAGATCCTCGCTAAAATGCAGATTCCTGGGCTCTGTTACACACCTACTGGATCAGAATATTCATAGACAGCGCTCAGGGAATCTGCATTTTTTACAAATTACCCAGGTAATACGTACAAATGATGAGCTTGGTAAAATACTCGCCTCCCTGGTAAGGACACTGACTTCTATGGAAGCTAGAGGATTTCAAGGTGCAAGTTTCAGTTGAGATATCAGAAGAAGCAGTGTGTTGCCATTTTATTAAAAGTCCATCCTCCCAGGTGAGCTTTTTCAGAACAACCTTGAAAAGCCAACATGAAAAATGAAAGCGCCAGTAGGCCCTGTTTGGTAACTGCAGAGCTACTGGGTATTTTTATGGGTTTTTTTTCAAGCCATCGGGTACAAATTATATTTTCTAATGTGTCAGCATTTTTCTAATTCAAGTCTCCACCAGTAATCTGTTTTTTTCTGTGAATGCTGAGTAAACTTCATGCCCAGCAGCTAAAATTTTTGGATGCGACAACTCATTTACAGAATGCTCATATATTCATCAAGGAATGAAAGTATGATTTGATAGAATTGAATTTTAGAGCTCTTATGCAACTGAAAATTATATGGACCAATTTCCTTATTTTAAATTAGAAGAATTAACATGACTTTTCTCTTCCCATTTCCAGCCCATCCCCAGATCATCATAGCTCACTGCCTCGTCCCAAACATCTTTCCGACTCAAATGCCACATTCTGAGCCGTGCAGAGTTCTTTGTCTCCCCTGTGCAGCCTCAGCACTTGTCTCCACCTCTTGCAAGCATGTAGCACATCTGTCTGATACAACTTTCATTTCTATGGTTTTTTATCCCCAATGAACCCTTAAAAATAGAAACTGTCCTTCCCATTCCTGTAACTCCTAGGCACCGCAGGGTGCCCAGTAAGTGTTTGAATCGTCTAAGTTGGAAAAACTTGACCCAGGCATGTTAGGAGGTGGTGGAAGAATTGATACTCCTGTTACTACTCTTCATCACAGACATTTACTTAGTCCTTGGCATCTACCAGTCACGCTTCTAAGGCCTTTGCATGCCTTATCTCGACATACACTGTGGGTTCCCCAGCCCCCTTTGTTCTCAGGATGTCATCTTGGTGCCCAGAGTTTCTGCTGGTCAAGCTAAAATGTAGTGAGGCAGGGAGCCTCTCACCAGGACAAAAGTCTTGGTCTGAGGCGATCTGCTGAAAACAGCAGGCAGACTTGATGGCCAGATTAGCATAACCAGCTAGACCACGGAGACAGGAAGTTAAGTGTAAACAGGGACTAGAGGGAGGAGGTTTTGATCAGCAGCAACAATGGTGCTTCCCAGGCAATAAGCCCTACTCACTCCCTGGTAGCTTGTGCCAGACAATTACGCATCCCCGATACACACCCCCACCTGGAATAGCCCTCCAGGTATTCCTCCACACACTTGCACACCTTCCCTGAGTCTGAGCCTGAGTAATTGTGAGAATGGCCCAGGAAAGAGCCGCTGCATCTCCACACGTGTAAGCCCCTCTAGGTCTCTCTCTCTCTCTCTGTCCTTGGACTTTGAGTTGTCTTTCCTCCATCCCACGCCACTTCCAAAGCTGCCGCCCTTGAGGCAACGACACACAACAAACCTTAGAAACATACATGATTCTTCACATGTTTTAGAGATAAAAAATGGAGGCATTGACAGACTAACTTATCCTCAAATACATGAGCAGAAAGGAAGAAAGCCATGATTTGCACCTACCCGAGTGCGAATCCAGAGACCCTTCTCTACCTACATGCCATCTTGTGGTCGATATTGCCCTGTGAGGGTTCCCCTTCCCTGGCACACTCCCACTGCACACACCCTTCATAGTCAAGGACACAGAGCTTGAGATCACAGAGCCTTCTACATAACTATACTGCATATCTCACACACACACACACACACACACACACACACAATGCCTTAATCCAGTTTTCTGTTGATGGGATTTAGGTTGTTTCCATGACGTGCCATTGTGAATAATGTTGCTATGAACAGCAGCACTACAGACACCATATTAGTGCTCTTCCAGTTCTGGGGTAAATACCTAGCAGTGGTATTCCAGGATTATATGGGATTTCCTTGTTTCCAGGTCCTTTGCAATGTGTTTTAATGTGCACTGTACCTTCTTTTGTCAAGAAGTGGATTCTGATTACCCTCGACTGGATTCAGGGCTAGTCTTACAACTTGCTATGGCCAAAACACTTCAGTGACCTGGTGGTGTGCCAGTCCTGAGCTAGCCCTCCCAGTGCTTTGCATGCTGTTTGGGCTTTTGAAACTGGACAACCGCCATGAGGACTGACCTCTGCAGTATTTTCCAACCAATGACTACCCAACCTCAGAAGCGTAACTGTCTGGCCAACCTGCAGCTGACTGCAGACACACAAGAGGTCCAAGACGAAGCCAAATTGGCCAATTGAGCCTGGTCTAAAATATAAATGAAATAAATGGTGGCTGTTTAAAGCCACTAAATTTTGGAGTGATGTGTAATACACCTTAGTTAAGTAACTGACACAAATTCTAAATGCTGGCATCTAGTGACTTTTAATCCCCACTTCTCATAAACAAGAACCTGTAGCTGAGGTCTGAGTGGCCCAAGGCTCGGGAGGCTAGACTGCACCCTGCTGTTTCCTCAGCCTCTGGTGTTGGGTGTCAGAAATATCACCATGCTCCTTGCTGCTTTGGCTTCTGCTACTGCTCTCCAGGTTTGCTCAAACTTGAGTCTTAATCTCATGTTAATAAATATGTGGCTTTTCAGGCAATTTGTTTGGGTATAATTTTGCCAGTCTCCTAGGAAATTACTGCCACCTAAGTTATTACAGATTCACCTTGGAGACACTGCATCTGGCTGGTTCTTGCTCAGTCAAGTGCTCCCTTGCCAGAGACCAATCCATACAGCACTAAAACTCTCTCTGCTTCAATTCCTCTGCCTTCGCGACCCAGTTCTCGCCAACATCACCCAGCATAAAACACCACGCTGGAGGATCTAAAGGAGCTGACATGTCTGGGGGGGGGGGGTGTTGCAACGAGGAGAGGCTCTTAAATTTTAAAAAGCAAAACTAACTCAAATTCAAATTTTTGTTGTTCTTTTATTTTTATTGTCTTGAGAAAATGAGAAAATATCTGGATCTATTGATGGTCTGCCTCATAGAGGAATTGCCTGAATAGTCAAATTTCAGGAATAACAGGTCTTAGATTTCTTTGCCTGGAAAGGCTTTCTGTTGGGCCCTATGAAGAATGGTGATCCACAGCCATAATAAAGTCGATAATTCACCAAAACCAGCCCTTTGTGCCTCTAACCAGGGGCACACCAAGACCAGAATGTTGGGAGATGTCCACCCCAGAATCAAGTGATCAAGGAGAATATTGGTTGCATAGAATTTTCAAATAATAAAACAGACGTTGGTCAGTCTGTTTACCATCACTATGAGCCAGCGCTGCTAACCAACACCAGCGATCAGGTGCCGCTTTCCGCTGGAATTCCAAGACTCTGACCTCATCCCCCACCTTCTGTGTCTTTTATTCACAGGAGCCCTGGAAGGAGGCTGCAGACCTGCCCCAGTGATTCTGACAAAGCTTAGACCACTCCAGGAGCCGCCTTTAGTCGTCCTTCTCAATGAGCACTCCCAGTAGGGACAAGTAGGTATTCTTAGAAGTTGGAAACAACTGAAAGTCAGTCTCTTCTTTGCTTCTGTGGGAAGTAGCCAGCAAAGGTTGCGAGGGCCCATGCTATCCTGTCTGGAGGAGCAAAGATGGGGGGCATAGCCACTCGACGACCCACGTTCCAAATCCCTCTCCATTCAGGGAATCTGCAGCCTATATGTGTTAGTCATATATTTTATAACTTGCATGGGCTCTGGTAGTTTTGAATTGTTTTGAAACTCTAAGAAGTGTGGTTTCTAGACCAACCACATGCAAGCATCATCTGGGAATGTATTGGAAATGCAAATTTTGGGAGTCTTCTTACCCCTACTGATTCAGAAATCACAGAGGACAATCAGAAATCCATAGTTTAACAAGCTCTCCAGGTGATTCTGATGCTAAGTTTGTCCAACTCTGCTTAGAAAATGAGTCATAGAAATATAGACCAGTCATACATCACTTTGCCTGAGCCACACCCATCAGTAGTTCTGAGGTGGAATCTGGTCATCTGAGTTTTTAAATACTCCAACAATTTCTGATAGAAACTTCTAGTCCTATTTCTAGGTTAGAGAAATAAGGCCTCAGGTGATTCTCCAACAGGCTTTGAAGAGTGTTCCTGCATGGTTTGTGACTTATCTATGTCAATGGAGTAAGTGCCTACATTTGAAGACAGGCACCTCTGTAGTCAAATGTCACTATTGCACATTGAGGCCTTACTAATAGGCTCCCTCCACAATTATTTCACTTTGTAAATTATACGACCCAATGGAACTCCTGCCAGTGAGTTCATTTCTGTGACACTTCTGTGCTCTTCAGTATTCGTGCCTTGCAATATGCAATGACAGCAAGATAAGTGAAATCCTATCAGGTGCCAAACTAGTTCCAACTCTTTGACACAACTATATCATATGGCTGTCTCTAATTCTAAACTTACTACTCATATTTCAGAACCTACTAAAATCCCTTTTTCTCTGTGAAATCCCGTTAAGATCTCACTTTTTTCCCCAGTGCTTTTTCCCTCTCTCCTCATCAGAGCTCCTTTAATCCTTTCGAGTTGCATCATGTGTTAGACAATTCTCAAATAATGCTTGCTATTTTGGGTTAATCAGTATGATGCTGGGCATAGAGGTACTAGTCAATGAATGTTTGATTGTCTGTATTTGGTATTAAACTTCAGGGAAGTTGTAAACACCTATTGCTAGTAAGTAATTCTTCTAAAAGAAAAAAAAATAGCCTGACTTGGATTCTGGAAAAGCTGCCTTGAATATGTGATTAATTTTTTGATTTTTCTGCCAAGTCATCTGACACAAAGCTGAAATAAACTGCGAGCTTCTCTTTTCTCCTGAGTCAGGTAGAAAACAGACTCCTCTGAGGACCAGAGAAACATATACAGGACATGCTATATATGCCAATCATGTACCAGTTACAGTTTTATGTGTGGCAGGAAGTCCAAGAGTTTCTATGAGACCACTATAGCACTGTAGCACCTACCATGTCTGTCTGCATAGATCACTTGTGAATGTGGAACCAAGGAACTAAGCAGACTGCTACTAATTGTGCACACTGACTACCATCACTTCAACTTGAATTCTCAAGAACCTAGAAGTTTTGACTCCATTTGCAAAGTCTGGACCAGTGTGTCTATTTTGCTTGTTTGTTTAAATAAGTAAATCTAAACCGTAGGGGATGGTAAGAACATTGGCTGGGACAGTAGATCCTTACATGGAATCAGAAATGAAAAGCAGCGTAATTTTGTCTAAGTAGGAAATTAAAAGCTCAAAAATAGAAAGTATGGAGAAGAATCACAGGATGGTCAACTTTTGGTTAACATACAAAAAAGTCACAAAAGACAGTTACTGCCAACCGAATCCAAAAAGTTAAGAGCTGGTATTCAAACACAGAAACACTTTAAGATGCACCTATGAGTGAAACCATTCGATATTTTTCTTTTTCTTTCTTATAACAGGACTATAGGGAGGCCGGGTGGGAGAGAGACACTCAGCGGTGGGGGAGGGGGAAGGGGAGGATAAGGGCACAAAATGGAAGAGAGGAGAATACAGGGGACCATGGAGATGGATCACGGGTGAATTGGTGTTGGGCTACCCAAGGGGAATACAAAATGTAAAAGACATAAATAACAATAAAAAAAAAATGGAAAAAAAAAAAAGATGCACCTATGCTAAAATGGTTGTCTCAGTTTCTTTATTTCTTCTGAGTGTCTCTATTCTAGATTTTTCTTTGTGGTTACAAATATGGACAATGAGTCATTTACAAAGACACCATGGCCATATAATGTAGGAAGGAAAGCCTCTTTAAAAATGGTACTGTGCAACCTGGACAACCATGTGAAAAAGAAACAAGGTGGGGGGGAAACTAGATCATTACTCACGCTACACCAAAATTTAATTCTGGTTGGATTAAAGACTTGGATGTAAGAACAGAAACCATAAAATATGTAAAAGAAAACATGAGAGATACACTCTTGGATATCAACCACAGAGATGTGTTTGAAAACACAACTCCAACAGCAAGGAAAACAAGCAAAACTAAACAAGTGGGATCACATCAGACTGAAAAGCTTTGTGCCATGGAAGAGACCACTACAAAAACAAAAAGACAACCTATGGACCAGGAGAAGATATTTGTATATATCACACATCCAAAAAGGGGTTACTTTCCAAAACATACAAAGCATATAAGAACCAATGTGACTCATCAACAACAACAACAAAAATTTTAAACCCATCAAAATAATGGGCAAAGAGCCTAAACAAACACTTCTCCAAAGAAGACATTCAGATGACCTACAGATCCATGAAAAAATGCTCAATATTATTTGTTTTATGGAAATGCAAACAAAGCCACATTGGGATCACTTTAGCCCTGTGAGAACGGCCTCTACCAAAAAGACTGGTGATGCCCAATGTTGGGAAATATGTAGAGAAAACGGAACTTTCACCCAGTGTTTGGTGGGATTATAACTTGGTGCAATCTATGGAAAATGTTATGGGATTCCCCAAAATGAAAAACAAAAAATGGAAATAACATGTGATCCAGCAATACCACTTCTAGCTATTCACCTAAATGAATATGAAAACACTAATACGAAAAGACTATACACTTGTTGGCATTATCCACAAGTAGCCAATATGTAGAAACAACTGAATGCCCATTGACAGGTTTGGTATTGATGCCTGATAATATCTATAAATGATAAATACCAGTAAAACAAGATACAGAGTCCAGAAAGAGACCCCTAACATATTTTAAATTGATTTATTACAAAGGACTCGAGGCGATTCAATAGGGAAAAGATGTATCTTTCCAATGAATGGTAACAGAACTATTGGATATCTGTATGAAAAAGAAATGAACCACAACCATCAACTCACACCTATATAATAGTGTATTTGAAATGGATCATAAACCTAAATCTAAAAGCAAAAATTATGAAACTTCCAGAACCAAACGTAGGTGAATTTTGCAATCACAGTGTAGCTAAAATGTATTATATAGGGCACTCAAACCATAAGCCTTAAAAGAAAACAATTAATAAATTAGACTTTATAAAAATTTTAAAAATTGCTTTTTGAGGGTCAAAGTTAAGGAAATGAAAAAGCAAGCTCAAGACTGGATGAAATACTACATATGAAAATATTACATGTACCTCACAAAAATTTATATCTAAAATGTATAGCACACTCTTACAAATCAGCAATAAAAATTCTTCATGCAGCGAAAATTGGGTATAACCTTTGAACAGACACTTCATAAATAAAAGATGCACAGATGACCAATAAACACAAGAAAAAATATTCAATGCCATTAGTCGTCAGGGAAATGCAAATTTTATAAATGAGATTTTTTTTATAAATACTGGAATGTTTTAAAAAATTTAAAGGCTCAGAATAATAAATTTTGTAAAAGATTTGTAACAACTACAGTTCTCATATTGGTGCAAATTCACAATCATTCAAAACTTTTGAAGGACCATTTGGCAGCTTCTGAACAAGCTAAGCATGCATATGACCTATGATACCAACTTATGCTCTAGTTTTTTTACCCAGGAGAAATGAAAACACTTGTCCACAAAGGACTTGTGACAGTCTTACTTATGAGAGTCAAAAAAAGCCTGGAGACAAGCCAGACAAGAACTGATACCTCCACATCTCCCTGCAACAGAACAAACAAATATTTGCAATAGGAAGGACCAGCTACTAATAGATCAACATGGATGAATTTAAAGACATTATGTGAATGGAACAATAGACTTCAGGCATCAGTGGTTATTCCCCTGGGTGGGAAGGGGCACAAGAGAGCTTTATGAGGAGAAGTAATTGTTGTTTTATTTAATTTGGGGTATGGTTACCTGATTATATATTAATGTCAAAATCCATGAACCGTGCAAATCCAACTTCCAAAAAAGAGCAGGAAGAAGAGGAGACGGACAGAGACAGAGGAAAAGAATGAGGGAAGAAAAAGAATGATAGGATAGTGAAGGCAGAACACACACTATATTTAAACTAAAATGTGCCAAATTAATTAAAAACAGACTTAAAAATTCATGGTAGTAACATTGGCTGGTTTGGAGAACTAATATTGTTACATATTTTTCAAGTTAACTCACCATTACATTTCCAAGAAAATTAACAATCCAACTGTAAAATCTGTTCTCTTCACATGTGGAGACGAGAGTGAACTCCATAGAAACTGATTTTTTTCAATGCTGAGGTCTTAAAAATCAGATTGCTGGCTGAATTTCATGCCAAAATGAGTGATTATTTCAAGGTTTGCAGTTGTACACAGCAGGCCTGTGCCCTCACTCTCAGGCACCCAGTGGATATCCAAGCTTCTTTCTATATCCCAGCAGGGCGTCGAAAGTTTCCTCAGGAACATGAATTCAAAAGTCTTATTAAGAAGCTTCTGGAGGGCCTCCCCAGTGGCGCAGCGGTTAAGCGCTGCGCTGTGGAGCTGCTGGCAGCGGCAACACGAGTTCGACGCCCAGCCGGGGAGAATCCCACATGGCGCGGCAGACCTTTCCTGCCTCGCCCGCTGCTCCCCTCAGCAGTGTATTTCTGATCTGCCTGTTCTGCTACCCTCTCTGTCTCTGGTGAACCCTCTTGTTGCCCCACGCCTCTGGCCTGTACCCCAACTTGTATGTATAAATAAAAAAAATAAATCTTTAAAAAAAAAAAGAAGCTGCTTCTGGAAATCTCATGTAAAAATTAAAAATTCAGCCACAGCAGGCTCTTTTCTCTCATCCTTTCTCCTCTTAATGGAAAAAAAAAAAAAAACCTCAAAGCAAGAACCTTATGATCTTAGAGAACATCCATTTTTGAAAGTAAATATCAGTTTTAATTATTTGGAGTTCATATATTGAACCTTCGTCATTCATCTTTTAACATATAACATTCGGAAACTGAGCAGCTTTGCTTGAAAAGAACAGGTAGATTAGTTTATTAGTATTAAGAGGTTCTTCTTCCTCCAACAGAAGCAGCCATCTATTTTTTTTTTTCAGTTTACATTTTCCAAGAATGGCCACAATCTATTTCTGACATTAGATCTGAAGATTCAAGTGCTTCCTTTATTCTTTTCTAAATATACTTATTACCTCTTTTGATCTCTCAGAAAGAGGAAAAAAAAAAACTGATTTTAGTAATATTCAGTGAATGTGACTTTGCATAGATTGATGTATTCTTGGCCTTCCGAGTGGCCGAATTGATTAAATGTCCTTTCCCTCCTGACCTTTCTCCTGGGTGGCCATCTAAATTCCAGTGGATTTTTTCCAGTGTCCAAAGTCACCAGGGAGAAGCACGCTCCTCTGAGACTATCTCAGGAGCTCCAGTGCTATGCTAAGAGAACTTATCCATCTGCCCTTGGCTGTAGACTTGTCTAATTCTCAGAATTTGGCAGGCCCCAAATGCCTTCCCTGAGCCAGCCCCCTCCTGTCTCTGCATTCATGCTCCACACTACCAGCCCTTGGCTGCTTCCCTCACCCAGCTGCTAACCCCCTTTGGAACACCAGACTGCTCTCCTAGCTCCTGCATGGGCACAAACACAACTGGCTTGTCTGTGTGCTTTGTCCTTTTCATTTTTCTTTGGAGGAACAGGAGAGTCTTACCATCCATGATGAGTAAAGTGATGTCCCGTTAAAACAGGAGAGAGATGGAAGGTCAGGCTCTCAGAGATAGTCACTATGGTCTTAGAAGTCACACAGGAGGATTACTGACCAAAATCAGAAGTGCCAGATGTGTGACCCTCTCAGTATTATTTATATACACACACGCATGTTTATTGGAGGTGTCCATGTGTCAAACACTGCTGGAAGCTGAGGGCACACAGAACAACGATAAGAGACATAATCTCAGTTCTCTTGGAACTCATCAACTAGAAGAGAAGCCAAACCCAGGACAAGTAATTCCAGGTGCAAGCTCCATCTAGGGGAGGACCATGTATGAGACAAGAGCACATGAGATGGGCCAAATTTGGGGGAGAGATGGGAATACGCAACACTGTATCTTCCTGGTCTTTATGACTTATTTGATCACAAGTATTTTATTTTTTAAAGATTTATTTATTTATGCATACAAGAACTGGGGTGTAGGCCAGAGGTTTAGGGTGGTGAGAGGGTTCACCAGAGACAGAGTGGGGAGCAAAACAGACAGATCTACTGAAATACACTGCTGAGGGGAGCAGCAGGAGAGACAGGAGAGGTCTGCTGCGCCATGTGGGAAGCTCCCTGACCAGGGATCGACCTCATGCTGCAGTGGCTGCCAATAGCTTCATAGAGCTAAGACTTAACCCCCCGCGCCACCAGGGAGGCCCAATCACTAAGTATTTTTACACGCCATATACTATGTCCAGAATTGCATTAGGCATTGAGATTCCTAAATTCGAAACTCAAAAGTCCTGCCTTCAATAAAGAAATGGTAATCCTAACTACAATATGTGTCAATAAGACTTTAATTCAAAAATTTGCTAATGTTTATATTAATGAAATATAGATGTGGTTTTCTATCTCTGATCCACAATTGCCCTCTGTTCTACCTTTCCCCTGAGAGTTCTCAGCCTCTACCTGTGATTTTCACTCAATATAGAGTTAATAACAGGGAGATGTTGGACTAGTCTTCAAATCTTGTCTTAGCAGAGCACCATGGCCTGCCTGGTTAAGATTTCAGCAGTGCCCATGCTAGAGTGGGCAGCAGATCAAAATGCAGCAATCCAAAGGTAACGGAACACTCCCTGCTCTTGGAAACAGTCGTCTGCTTCCTCGGGGTCAAGGTTATTTTCCAACAGTTTAGACCAAGGCCACTCCTTGCTGGGGCTCACACTATTCACAGCTGCCATGGACATCCCGGGTGTCTGCTCCAGAGGGCAGGCTGCAACATTCGATTCACACCATTTGATTAAAAAAATCAGAGATGTGTTGCCCTTGGAAATAGGCTGCAGTAAAAATAGATCAAAATATCCAGTGACTCTGGGAAAGCTCAGGTTATTGTCTCTTTATCCAATTTCTTTAAATTTGTAAAGGCAGGAAGCGCTCTAGGTCTCTGAAGAAATTGTACAGCTCAGAGTAGATTTAATAATATAAACTTTTCTCCTGCGCAATAATAGTGACTCTCAAAAATCTGAACTCACGAAGCAGTTAGGGTGGTGACATCCTGGGGAAAAGCAAGAAGTTGGAAGTCATATTTATCTTTCCATAATTAGACTTTGCTCTAGCTGTCACAAGGAACAGCACAGTGCTCCGACACACCAACAGCATTCAAATTGGGAGTGCTGCTTAAAAAGAAGGCAGCCTCCACTTTCAAGCGAGCAGATCAGTTTGGAAAAATATCCCCAAAGAAGGCACGTCATTCAGAGTGTTGTTTAAACTCAGTGGTTCCTCTGGAGTTCCTACTTCCTCTCAGGCATAGCCGTCTTCTTGAAAAAGACATAGACTGCACATTAAATATCTCCAAAGACCTTTTTGAAAAGAGAGATTAATGTGAGTGGTCATTAAAAGCTGTGTCAGGGCCTCGTAAACACAGGCGCCACGTGGAGTTTACAGAGCCATCCATCAATCAGCAACAACCCTTGAGGGCCTGTTCCAAAGGCAGCGGGAGCCATGGAAGGTCCTTGGCCAGATGACTGGCATATGGACAAGCTGTCTGTCTTCCAGAGATGGCGGGCTGATGGCAGGGGCAGCTGGAGGGGAGAGCAGGTCAGAAGACAGACAGTGGGGAGGAGCCACTGAGGCCCTCCCTTGCTTGGTGACAGTGTGATATGCGGACATTACCAGAGGTGTAGAAAACAGAGGACTAGACGGTGTTAAGAGAAATAAAGGGGCCCGAGGAGGTGGAGGTAGGGTGAGAAACCAGACAGCCCTGTTCTGGAGATGAAGGAGCCAGGCAGCATCAGCTAAAGAAAGGTTGGAACAATGGGGGTAGGGAGATGAGGGACAGCTTTAAAGTAACTTCGAGAAAGCGCAGAGCCTGAGAATGAGTCTTAGCCGCAGGACACAGAGACCACACTTTGAGCAAGCCCGCCCCCCCACCTCACCCCCTCCCACTGAGGCGCTCCCCCTTTGTAACCACAGTTTACAGAACAGCTTCTGCAGCCTCAAGGTCATATGGGCCTCCAGGTTGACTGTAAGGCAGGGCAGAGGATGTGCTGTCCACAGCACCCAGCACTCCCAGGGGAGGGCAAGCACGAAGTGCTTGGGAAATAAAAACAGGTAAGGGGGCAGCTGTCAAGGCCACGAGAGGTTAGGGTACAATTAGCAGCTGCCGAGATTATGGCTCTAGCAGTGTAACCTAGAGAGACACCACAGACACAGAGACACGGGAAGAAGATAAACTAGGGCAGTACAGAGCTTAGTTTAACCTTTCACAGTGAAGCCTTTTGCCTTTAAAGTTGGGGAGAGCAGATCAGAAAGCGGCTTCACTTCATTCTGTGCCACAGTCAGGCCCATTACAGCCTCTGCGTTGTGTGACATTATCTTTCCATTATGCCTGTTTTGTCTCTTGTCAAGTCATTGCTTTTGTCTAATGTAACAAATGTTTATTGAATGCTTCATGTTATATAGTACTTTGTGAGATGCTAAATGGGGCCGGGGCGAGAACAGAGGGTGTGTGAAGGGAAGGGGGAGGAGAGCGTGTGTGGGGAAGAAGCACAGAAGCACCGTGCTATGGAGGGAGGCAGGGTTCAAGGTTACAGCTGGAGTCCTTGATGTCAGAGTTTGGAAGAAGCGATTCTTAATGTCCACTGCAGCGATCAAAAGGATGACAGAGAAACAGGGCTGATTGGAGGGCAGCAGGACAAGCGGGGGGGACAAGTAGCCCTGAAAACATGATGGAATCAAATCAATGGGCATGTTCTGAAGATCTTTGGGGATGATTCTAACTGTCCCCAGATCATGCCGTGTATATCAGAGGCACCGACACACTTTCTTGGTCAAAGGGAAACGGACTGAGAGATGGCCAGTAAGTGCGGCTCTTTTCATCAGCTCGCAGGTGACCTCAGCAAAGCCTTCCAGGCCTCACTTCCCACCGTCCAAAGCAAGGTGAGCTGCAACCTTCACTGAGTCCAGGCCAGCCCTGCCTATTACTGCTGTTTTGCAGCACCTCTGGCCTCTGCTTTCCTGACACCAGTCTCAGTGACATCCATCCCCTAGTCCCCCAAAGACACTTTTCATTTCATCTTTGCTATAAAGCTTCCCCCACCCCCCGATAAGTGTAGTATGATTCTTCATCCACTCCAAATCCTACCTGGGGTCACTCACTCTAAAACTCCCCTCGACTGTCCTTCACAAAGAGTTATGCTGCAGTGGTCGCAAGCCTCTGAACTTTACTATGCAAACTTGTTGGCAGTCCCCAGGGAAAGCGGAAGCTGAGGAAACAAAAGACAAGGGCTGACTCCTGCGGTGGGAGCCAGAGCATGCGGAATCAGACGCACCCTACCTCTGCAATATGTCATTTCTGAATTGGTTTGCACATATTAGGAGAGAGCAGATTTCCCAGATTTTTCTAACCAGGCTCAGGATAGTCAGAGTTTTCATCCTGCGCCTGGTCAGAAAAATCTAAGAAATAAAACACACACAGTTCAGGGGTTCAAAGAGCTCCCTGACTCTCTAAAACACACTAGGTGGGGCTCAGTCTTTTCTCTGGGCTACCTTGTAGGAGCTTCTACTATTCCCCTTGCCAGTCTAGTACAGGCACTGCTCTCTGGGAGGCTGTCAAAGATAGATACCACCTTAACACTTTGTGTGCCGGTGCCCTTTAAGTTTACCAGCCCTTGGGGCCGGCCATTTTCTGTGCCACCGCATGAATGGTAGAAGCATTCAATAAAACATACACAACTCCTGAACTACTGGATATTAAAAAAACTGTAATCTCTCATAAAACACCTTACACTTTCACCAAAACAATGTGTAAAGCTTCTAGACTGAGTATGATCAAAGAAATAGCTCCTAATATTTCCAAATAAATCCACCGTGGCGTGAAAAACCGGAGACTAGATGAACACGTATTAATACGTGAGCGGCCACCTGATACTGGTGACAAAAAACACGTACTAATACGTGAGCGGAGCACAAAGTGTTAAATTACCTGTGTTGCTGCGCCCCCACATGGTCCACGGCACCAAGGTGGGGGGTCCCTATGAACAAGTTCGTGAATAAATGCGACAAGCGGGTAATATTCTGGCTTAATAGGTCACCAGTGGCTACTTTAGAGATTCAACAACATGTGCTGTTGGCTTGCTCTCTGCCAACAAACTCATCTCTGTGCTCCACAATTATTTCTAAATGGGGTCTGTTTAAGAGACATGATTTGAGTCTCACAACTTGCCAGATTGTGGGCCATTAGCTCATTGAATGCACCCAGCAACCCTGTAGGCCCCACCATTATCTTCATTTGATAAAAGAGGTAACAGAATAAGACACTAGGGGAGAGACTGTCTTGCCCAAGGTTATTTCCTAAGACTGATTTTGAAATTCTAGAGCGATCCCACTCCAAACCGTGTGCTCTCCATCACCGCGAGACAAGACTCCCCAGAGGCAGCTTAGCAGACCGGGCCGGCGAGCCCACATGTGCTCCCTTCAGTGGATTTCATGTTGATGAGCCAGTGTCGCCAGACGAAGGTCACCAACATGATGTGCAGTCCAAGTCTCCCTTTGGCTTGCCAGGGGACCAGGATAAAATGCTTACTTTTGGGATTTTAGTCTTCTGGTTTTAAGTAGTGGGCATTAAGCCCTGAACTCTCTTTCTAGAATATATTATGACTCTCCTAGGCCCTGTGTGTTGACACAACTTTTTCCTCTATCAGCTTTTTCTCACTGGCTGCATCTCCTGTCCTCACTCCTTGCAAATGCTGATGGGCTTTTCAGTTTCAAAAAGGAAACAACGGTGAAAGCTCCGGACTAAGTGGAGTATGAAAATGAACCGGAAAGAACTGTTAACTGAATTTGACGCTGGAGGTGACATTGCTAATTTCTACTCCTCTTCTGCCTTTATGAGATGCACGGAATGACAGCATATCTGTCAAGGAGTGGCAGAATTCCCCATCTTATCACAGATCTGTGCAAATTTAAAAGCTAAGCAGAAGGTCAGTGAAAAAGATGAAAAGGGAAGGGTAATGAATGCCAGGTAATAATTGGAGCCAAAAGAGAAGTTTTAGTGTTTCTATGATGCAAAAGGAGAGACTTGGAAATATGAAATATTCATTTAGAAAACAACATGCAACCTTTCCCTTGGCTTATAGGAATTCGGTAAATAATCACAAATCAGTGAGTTGCACTGAAAGTTACTTATGCAATTCAGCTGACTGACTGCTACGCTCGCCCACTGTCTGCCATGTGCAAATCACAGTGCTGGACTAATGCTAGGAGCAACAGTTGGGGAGAATCAGCTGTACCTGGACCTCTGGGAGCTCATGATCTCATAGCTAAGACATGAGTCTTTAAAAAAAGGCATAGGGCCTCCCTGGTGGCGCAGCGGTTGGGCGCTGCGTTGTGGAGCTGTCGGCAGCGCGCGATGTGAGTTTGACGCCCGGCCAGGGAGAATCCCACATGGTGCGGCAGACCTCTCCTGCCTCGCCCACTGCTCCCCTCAGCAGTGTATTTCTGATCTGCCTGTTCTGCTCCCCACTCTGTCTCTGGTGAACCCTCTCGCCGCCCCATGCCTCTGGCCTGTACCCCAGCTAGGAAAAAAAAAAAGGCATAAAACATATGATGCCATATTCCTAGGCCTAGCCCTGGACCTGACAATGGAAATGAAGTAAAAGAGATGCCTGCATGGTGCCTACCCCAGGTGACACGTGCCAGAACAGTCGCTCATCCAGAAGGGGGTCATAGAGATGAAGCCCCCCTGGACTTTCAAGAATGGGAAAGATTCAGAATAACTGAGCTTGCGAAAATTTAGACAACTATCTCCAACGATTTATGGCATGGCCAATAAAACTTTGAAATCGTCGCCTTTCACTTGCTGCTAAATTTGTATCTGACGTGGGACCGTTCTAGTGCTGCGCACGATGAGTATGAGTGATCCGTGAGAGCTGAGTGGCTAGAGGCAGAGCCCAAGTCACCTTGGGGGTAGGTAGCTTTTCATGCAAATTATTTGTATTCTATTATAACCAGTTGCTCCTCAGTGAAGGAATGAATGACTTCTTGCAAAACACATACCAGCTGATAGCTGGATGGGAGCTCGTAAAGATCCTCAGGTTGACCTCTTGCACCAGTGACCTTGGAATCTCCCAGGTCCACCTGAAGCCCAAGCCCAGCAGAGCCACGTGGGACTCCCGCCGTGGAACTGCAACTGAGACCACGCAGATCTACCCCTCAGTGGCAAGTCTGGTTTCTCACAGCTTTCAGCTGGATGAGGTCAGTGAGCCACTGATATTTCTAGAATGTGGCCGCCCAAATATTCCTTTCATTTTATGAGCATCAGTTACTGTATTTGTGAAATGGGAATAGTAGAGCTGTTGGAAGGAACAATTACTAAAAATGATTATGAGGAATTCTGCAATATAAAGGGCTTGTTAAAACTGAGAAGTATTCGATGTTCCCGCCCCAACTCCCCCCAGACTATAGGAGCCCCCTTGTAGAAATTTCTTAAGCCTGCCTAGACAGCAAGTATTTTGAAGCTTATGCTTCACCATTTAAATCTGTCATCTTGCAAAGTAGCTCGTTATTTCAGAAATATGAGCATTTTAAAGGTGCCGCTGCAGTTCTCAATCACAAATTTTCACTGCTTTTATTTAAAAGCAGCTGCCTTGATTTTGGTTTCCAAGTCCATGCCTTTGCACACAAGTCTTCAACAGCAGTAATGTGTGTGCACAAGTGTGTATATTTTAAATGTGATGTCTAGGTGATGTCTCTTTTAATTACCCCTGTTAGAATGGTCTTTCCCCTTTAGAATTCCCATTTGGTTGAACAATAAGTGGGAAATTTCATTTTCTCTTGTACACCTCATTGAAATGAGCTTTAGTGAGAAGTTAACTTAGCTAATTTGTTTGCTTTGCATAATTATTATAATCACCCACTAAGTACAACCAGTAAGTAAGCACTAATATCCCGTAAGAACATCACAGGCACTTTTTATAAATTCCTTTTAGTCTAAGCAATACATTTCTGCTCTTTTCCCTACCCAGGGAGACAAAAGGGGGTGAGAGAAAGTGAAGTACAGTTAAAACCCTGAGCGTAAATACACTCAGGTCTCCTGGGAGTGGGAGGGGAGAGGTGGTCACACAGACTGACTCGGCACAGGAGCTGTATAGCCACCATCACCACAGGCTAGTGTAGGGACTAGTGGCAAGAAAGTACTAGAAAATCAGCAGCTACAGACACAATGGGATTAATGTTCAATCCATGTCTATTTTACCACATAGTATGTCTCGTATGTCTCATAATCCACATCTGTACTTGACAACAAAGGACAAGTCTTACAGCACCGAAAGGTATTTGCTGCGAGCCTTTTCCTCCAAGGGCAGGGTGTGACCTGTGTGTGTGGCACCTTGGCCCCAAAAGCCCCTGCTGTTGCTTTCCCTGCAGAGCTCTGACATGAGGACAGAGATCTCAGGAGAAAGTGTCCTTGCTGGTGCCAGCTAGATAGAAGCTGTCAGGGTCACGCCTGTGTTGGGAGTGGGAGTAGAAGGAGGGCGAACATGGAATTAGGAAAAAGCAAAGGCATGGGAACTTCAGAATATTCATAGCAGGCGGTGCTCATTTGCCAGTCACTCATCCAGTGTCCTCTCCGGAGAGGCTGCCCTGGCCATTCCAGACATGTCCAGAATGATCACTCAGGAAAGGGCTCTTATCATTTTATTCACCCTGCACCTATGAAGCATCTTCTAAGTGCAAGATGCTGTGCAAAACATCAGGGATATACCCACGAGCAAAACCAAAACGCAGCCTCCCTCTGATTCACATATTCATGAGACAAAGTATCTCGACTGTCGACTCCGTGCTGGACATCGTTCAGGGCACAGAGCTATCGCCGTGAGAACACGGTCTCTGCTCCAGGCTTCCTGGAGATTGCACGTCAGTGGGGGAAATGGATGGGAGACTAATTGTGAAATTGAATCTTTCATTACAGTCATGGCACCTGCTATGAAAGAGTGGTTCCGAGCACGACGTGTGCATTTTACAATGACTGAGCTGAAAAGTCAGGGAAAGTTACTAGGAGAAAATGAAATTTTATATGAAATCCAAAGGCTGAATAGGGGCTTGCTGGGCAAAAGAGGGGGGAGGAGGAAAACTGCAGGAAGCTACAACTGGGTAAGGCTCATGGTACAGAACAGGCAGGAGCTGTCAAAAAACTCCAAGGTCAGCGTGGCTGGGGGACAGGGAAGGAGGGAAGGAGACACTAGAGGGAAAGTGGGGTGACAGAGTGGGGTGTGATCCCTCAGAACACATGGACCACGTTGAAACTTTTGCCATGGAAACAATAAAGGATGTTGTCAAGAAACGAACATACTAGAATCTGTGTCGTAAAAGACAGTTCTCCATCTTCCATGGGGAGTAGTTAGGGGAGGTCGTGGATGAGGAAGCGAACGTGGAGAATTCTTTGCAAAGGCGCCAGCTGGGGACATGGCTGGCTAGGACTAGACAGTGGGTGTGCCTATGGGGACAAGAGGCCAAGTGAGGATATTGGGAGAGACTGAAGTGCCAGAATTTTTCCGTATAATCTTCTGAAAGATGGCACTAACAAGACAATGATGTCAAGACTGACGAGACACCTGGTTTGCACCATGAAATAAGCAACTGTGAAGGAGATCGGGGAAGGAGGAGTTCACCTCTCCTTGTCAAGTTTTAGGTGTTTGTGAGATTTCTCCTGGGAGATGCCTATCAGTTGGGCTGGAGCTTATTGAAGACAAAGCAGGAGATGGAGATTTCGGGGTGTGATGGTTGAATTGTGTTGCCCAAAAGAAGTCCTGATTTCGAATGACTCAGGATGTGACCTTACTTGAATAGGGTCTAGCAGATGTAATTCATTGAGAAGAATCATACTAGACTGGTGCAGCCTCCTAGTCCAACAGGATTTTATCTGAAGAGGCGGAGAGGAGAGACCAGAAAGACACAACGGAGCGGAGCACCATGTCAGGTGGGTGGACAGCAGATTGCTGCAGCTGCAGGCCAAGGAACATCCAAGGTTGAAGAGCCTGAAGAGGCAGGGAAGGATCTTCTGCCAGCAGTTTTGGAGAGAACACAGCCCAGCAGACATTTGATCTGAGCCTTCTACCCTCCAGGCCTGGTACAGAATACATTCCTGTTGTCTGATTTTTCTTAACTAAATTGTATTACCTTACCATTCCCTTGCAAATCCTTGCATATTTCAGGGGTACCTCTTCACCTCTATGTCTGCATAAGTCTCATCTCACCAGCCACTGAAATTCTACTGTCCTTCCCTCTGCAGACTGATGCCTGTGCCAGACGGGAGCTGAGGGGACCATGCTAAACGGAAGCTGGTCAGAAAGTGACAATTACAGGATGGGCTCTCTCATGTGGAACATGAATAACCCTAAAAATGTCTGTTGCTTTGAGACACCTTTTTTGTGGGCCCAAGACAGGTGGCATTGGCAGGTCATGGCTGCCAGCACCAAAGTCATTGCCAGGTCACCCACAGAGACAGTAGAAAGAGAAGGTCCACTTCTGAACAAAGTCCAAGGTTTAATGTCTAAGTAGAAAAGGGAAAGATGACAGAGAATGAGCCACTGATTCCCAAAAGATGTTTGTGGTATTTGGCAAATAATGTGACATGAGACAAGAGTTCTTGAAACTTCTGAGCATCTCAGGCAGAGGGAGATGGGGAGAGCAGCCACCCACCCACCCAGACCACAGCTCGGTCCACTTCCTGGACCTCAAGCCCGAGAGGACAAGCCTTCTTCCGTGAGACCTTAAAAAGACCTTGCTGTTAGCAGAGACCAAGTGTACATATCAGAGTTTAATACCCGAAGTTAATTTAAGGATTAAAATTCTCATCTCATTAGTACCAAAAAAAATATTAAGTATTTTCACTAGTCATAATATTGAGACTTCCAGCAGGTAAGTCGGGGTTATCAATCCTGCTTCAAAGTAAAGTTGCCTGCAGTGTTTCAGGAATAAATGCCAATACCTGGACTACTTGCAGATAATTCGGACTTATTTTGTATCACGTAGGGACCAGATAACACCCTCATGATCTCACTGAAACCTAATTACCTCCCACAAGCCTCACTTCCAAACATATCATATGGCAGTTAGCACTTCACTCAAGAGGTAAGTTTTGAGGGGACACCAACATCCAGGCAATAACCAGTCCACACAAGTCATCTAGGGAGCTTGTTAGAACACAACTGGTCTGGCAGTTCTGCGGGGAGGCCTGAGGTTCTGCATTTCTAACAAAGTCCCAGGGGAGGTCAAAGTTACTGGCTCAAGGACCACTGTCTGGGTGCTGGCATCGAGGACCAGAGCTCACCAGTGCTGCCCACATATCCAGAACTCTCCTCTATGACCTTTTATAAGGAAAACTGCTACAAGACATAGACTAAAATAGTAAAAAACCCATAATTTAACAAATTTCCCCATATTTATTTCATCTATATTTTGCCACAATACTTCATGCAAGTTATAGACATCATGATATTTTAACTCAAAATACTCAGTCTGCATCCTCAAAAATAAAGACATTTTCTGCAAACCCACCATACCATTGTCACTCTGCGCAAAATTAACAATGATCACCAAGCAGCATGCTGGATTTGTGTTTTAGGAAGGTAATTCTTGTCATCCCATGAAAAGGGACATTTCCCCCCTACTTTTATGAGAAGGTATATACGTGTGTAAATATATGGCCATGTGAGTATATGTGTAAATATATGGGAATGTGAGTATATGTGCCCATCTCTACTTATGCCCCATGTGTGCAGATGTGTTTGTCTCTGTGGGTGTGTGTTTGAACCTGCTTGTGCATAAGTGGAAAGAGTTGTCTTAACACCAGTGATTTCCCCATACCCCTGGCTTTCAGGAGCAGAGGCTGCTTTCCTGCATGGTGGGCACCGGCCGAGTCCATGCTAGAACCCAGGCAGTCCTTTGACAGATGTTTAAACTCCTATGCACGCAGAGCATCATAGCCTCAGCAAGGAAGGAGCTATGAAAAGAGGTAAATTTGTCAAATCCATCAGAATCTGAAACCAGGGGAGTATCTGGAATTCAGTGAGGGGCTTCCAGCAAAACACTTCATCCCCCTGGACCTCCTTTGCCATATTATAAGGTAGGTGAGCCTGCCTTACAGTGTTGATGGGAAGAGTAACTGAGTTAGTACTTATCCTTTGGGTCATAACGATCATTAGCTCATGACCTAAAAATCCTGAGGACATTGCCTGTGGCTAATGTTCTTTTGAGTATCCAGAAAATATACCATTCAACTCGTTTAACAGGAGCTTGTTGATGTATTGACATATTCACAGACTCTGTATAGCTCATTGGAAAGTTCATTAATCCCTTGAACAAATCATTTCACGTACTATCAAATGCAAATCCTTATACAGAGGGAGTCCCCATGAGGGAAAGACTATGGGGAACTTCCAGTATTTGACATTTTCAAGCACAGGATTCCTCTTTCTTGTCTGTCTTAGAGGTAGCAGGTATATTTTGTTTGAAAAGTGCTATTCCTAGGATATAAGCTGGGGGGCGGAGAGTGGTAAAGGAAGTAGTGGCACAAAAATTATCTTGTTATTATGAATATTTTACATAGTTTTGGGTCATGACACAATCCCACTAGGCTTAGCTCCCAGCTGTTGGGCAGAACAACTAGGTGTTTCAGCTTACCCCTATGTTCAGTGGGTTGCCATGAAATCTTAAACCTATAATAACCCTGCAGACAACCATCCTTGGATTCATTGAATTATCAAGGTCCTACACCTCCCTCCCTTATGTCCTGCATGGGAGGGTTACCCCCTGCCCCCACGCTCTGGGCAGCTGATTGCTCTAAGACTGGTATTGAAAGACCAGTGCTCCTCACAGCAAGACTGTGAATGGTGGACCCAGAGGAGAGGGGCAAGGAGACAGGTGTCTGCACCTTACAGAGGATGCTTTGCTCAGCCAGTGACTGCCCTGCTCACCTCTCTACAATCTAAATGATGAGGGGCCAAGAAAGGACCAAGTTTGCACCTTCCCTGTGAAGAATTTCAATGATGCCGTGTGGTTTGTTTCTCCCTTAAGGGCCATAGTTGTCTTTACAAATCTGTACTCCTGACACACCTTTTCTCAGTGCCTGCCCCCAGGAACTGGGAGGAAAGACATCACTTTAGCATGCCCTTTTAGTTTTAATTTGTCCATAAGAATCACTGGCATAGATGAGGTGGTTTTTTTTTTCCCCCCTCAGAGCTACTATTGATCAGCTTATTTGGCACAAAATGTAGGCATTATTAAAAGACTACATGAGAAATAATTGCATCTGGGGGGATTAAACATACTTTCAATTTAGCCACGACTTGACACAGAAATTGGCCTGTTTTATCATTATAATAACCAACCAGTTTGGCTTCTTTCTGAAACTGGATTTCAAATCCAGACATATGGTTATACATTTTTTAGAAGTTTTACTCTCACAAGTTGAAAAAAAAGAATCTTGGGAGAGGCTTTTTTAAAAAAGTATATAACCCTTGAAATTATTCATGGGAGAATTCATTGTTGCTGTGATGGCGGATGCTGGTGGAGAGGACACGGTGGTGTAGTGAGTCGGGAAGGGGAGTCTCTGTTGAAAGAAACTCTATGATGGATTCCCTCCCGTTATTAACATAATGCCCAAGCTTGGGCCCTAAAATGCTTTAATTCCCAGTCATAGAAAAAAAGTGCTGGGTTAGCTTTTACTCCTCTATGTAATTGCATTTTCTGCCATCTGGACTCCTGAAGTCAAAGCAAGAACATTATAAGATGGAGAGCAGATTTCACCCAACGAGTGTGCGCGCTAGACATTCCAGATTCAGTGAGCATGACATTTTAGAATGGCTATTTCTAAGAAAACCCAACAGTCTCAGGATAAAGAGACTTCAATTTGAGTTCCAAGCCTCACTCATCACCTGAGGTAAAACATTAACTTGGTCAAAGTAGATAAACACTTCTTAAGACAATGAATACATATCTGAAATTGAAAGCTAGAAATATGTTGAATGGAAACCATAAAAGTTATCATTAATGTCAGAGGCACTATAGAAGCATCCACTATTTCCACACTTATCTTTAAGCAAGTACTAACCAATGCAATTAGGAGGAAAAAAGAAAGCAATAAAGGTTAAGATTGAAATCAAGAAATGTTTTCAATAGTTTGTAAGACAGTTGTTATTTTACAAAACTAAGACAGTCCAGATAAAACCCACTAAAAACAAAAAGACATTTTAGTCAATTTGTATAAGGATATTAAAGTTCTTTTTTCTTATGGTCAATATATAATCAGAAGACATAAAGAGATAAAATTTACATTGCCATGCCTAAAATAAAATCACTAAAAATTAACTTGAGAAATTCATAGGATTCATCTGAAACAAAACATAAAACTACTGAGAGACTTGAAATAAGAGTGAATTACATGCCATGTTCTAACATAAGAAGATATGATATTGAAAAATTTTGTGAATTTTCCCCCAAATTATTATATAGCTTTAACCTGGTCCAATTTAGAATACCAATGGGAATTTTTTAGAAAGTTGACTAATGATACAGAAGATTCTCTGAACAAATACATGTAAAATGTTATCAGAGAAAATTCTAAGCAAGCATGATAATGAAGTGACTTAAGCCCAATCACACATTGAAACTTATGAATTATCATGATTAAAATAGCTTGGTGTTGTTTTACATATTGGAATTAATTTCTGAGCAATCGCATTGGGGTAACTGGCTAATGCTTTGGGAGAAAAATTTAATGGCCCTTTCTAACTCGGTATTGTCAATCAATAAGCAAACCAACACAGTCTGAGGGAAAAAAAAAATCTAATTATTATAATGTGAAATTCATGGGAATATTTCCAAGTAGGATAAAACCATTTAGAAGTCACAAGAAAACTATTGATAAATACTAATACATAAAAAATCTATAACCTTTCTATAAGAAGAAAATAATCAAATGAATTGGACAAATTCATGTACAACACAAAGCAGATAATTTCCTTAACACATAAAACATTAAACATTGCCCACAGCAATTAATGAAGATGATGAGCGATACAATAAGAAAACAGACAATTTATCTAAGTATCCATAGAAAGAGAAATGGAAATGGACAAAAATGGCATGAAAAATGCATGTAAATCCACTGATAATTAAAGCAGTGCATATCAAAACAAGATACTATTTCTCATTAATTTGATAAAAGTGAATTATTTATTAATGTATATATTATTATAAATTATATCAGTCCTGACAAAGCTATGCAGGCCTTTTCCTTTACAGTTCCTGCATTTGTACATTGTTCCATCGAAAATGATTTGTAGAGCATTTTAGCAATATACATAAATTTTAGACTTTGCAAGTTTCTTTGTCTCAGAAATTTCACTCTTCAGAATTACAAGTATCTCTGAAGATATATTCATTGCAGTAATTTTAAGATAAAAATATCTCTAAGCAATCTAAATGTCTATTAATTATATGCTGATTAACTGTGTTAGATGTATAATAGAAGAGTAATAAAGAATGGAAAATATATATACGTGCAAAAATGAGAAAGTCACCGAGATGTATTAAGTGAAAATTAAAGATGAGGGACACTGTGATTGCCTGACTCCTGGGTATGTGAACTGCATAGGGGAATCGGGTCCATGTATACAGATGTGCCCATAAAATATGGACACTACAGAAGACACAGTTACCCCCAATCACCTTTGGGTAAAGTAGCTTACATTATCAACTTTAAATTATATCATTCTGTTTCTGTAGGGTGTTATTGCCTTTTAAACAAAGTAAAGCAGGTGGTCTTAAAATTAGAGCTCAGTTTGTCTCCTCTATTTTTTTTCTTATGGAAATAGCTTTGTTGCATTTAAAGAGTAATATTCAATATTTTCCAAAACAGAGAAAAATATAAAGGCCTGGAAAATAACACTGAAACCCACTGAATATCCTCTTATCACTTAGAGAGAGCACCTCAGAATAGGTCAGAGCACAGTTTTCCATAACTTGCTAAGTGGATATAGCTGTATTACTTGTTCATAGATTTAGTGGGTTTTCTACATGTGATTTATCATGAGCACATATCTATTTCAAATATGGACTCATTTTATCAGTTTCAAAGTCTAAGTAGGACTACGCAATAAATTAAAAATTATGGAAGACTATTAATTGTGGGACCCACTGTATTAGGATTCTCCAGAAAAACAGAACCAATAGGTTAACAGTCCCCTTAAATATCTACAACTATTGTCTACATATTCTGAAATGAGGGAATCTTTAACACATTACATCCAAGTTTGGTATCCTATCCATGATATTTACCTGAAATGCAACACGCTCACAATGCTAAGGCCCAAACTTTTCATGTCATTGTGGTCAATCATATTTCCCCTTATTGTTTCTGGTCTCCCCATTCATGCCTCTGGAATTCCTACTATATGTAAATTTAATCTCTTCATTTTCATCTGTGTGTTTTTCTTCTGGATTCCTGGAGAATTTTTCGCATTCTCTCTTCTAATTCACCAATTTGATTTGATAGTGTTGAATTGACAAGTCTGATTCTCATTTCCATGCAATCCTCCAGGGCCTTCACGATTTTGTCCCTAAATGATGTTGTGATTGCAAATACACTCTTGAGTTCATTGAGAAAACACACTTTCTATTTCTTGCGGTAAATATACTCCAGTTGGAAGCTGTTGTTCTGGTTTTGAAAGGTGACCTATTTTTCACTTTGTTTTGTTTTTAACTTGTATTTGTAGTATTTGTGGACAAGTCTTACTACTACCGCCCTGTTTTCTCTTTTTCAGAAAAATAGAGTATATTCCGTATCAGTTTTTCGCCAAACAGAAAGTGTGCTGGCTCTGTTAGAAATTTGGGTCACTGCTCTAGAACAAACGGAGTAAAACAATATATGAAATTAATTATAATCTTCTGTTGCAGCTTGTGCAAATTTAGCAGAAAGGTGGTGACAGACTCTGACCTAAGGCCTAAGGGAACTCTGACTTCCTGCAAAGTGCAGTCTCCATTCTGGGAGGTTGCCCCAGGAACAACTTCCCCACCCCCAGCAGGTGTGCAGATCAATACCTGAGACAAAGTCAGGTGTCACCCCATTGCCACTAGTGTCTGTAGGAAAGAAAAGCACTTTCCCCCTTGTAGGTTCTCTAACTGGTTTAATAATATTGACGTAGAAAGATAAACGGGGGGATAAAATCATTTTATCTGTTTGGAGGCCCCATCGATATGGGACTCATAGAAACGACTAGACCATTTTGTTTTTATATCCTTTTTAGACAAATAAGAATTAAGAAAAAGATGTGGAGGCGTGTATGCTAGTAAAGATGTAATCAAGTCTGTTATGTAGCTTTTTGGGCCCTAAATCCCCTATCTCTAGTTATAAGGATGGCTTCTCTCTCTCCATTAGAGGGAAAGTACTTTTTCACATGGGGAATTTATCTCCTCCTAACGAGGACAAAGGAGTGTCATTGTTATTTTTGCACTGGCTATTGCATGAGCAACTTTAGTTCAAAACAATCAATAAGCAGACGTGGAACATTCTGGAGCTGCCTGCTATGAACTACATCACAAAATGGAGCCCAGAGGTTAGCAGATGTGAGAAGTGATCGTGCTTCCATCTTTTGCCCACCTCCTCTACCATCTTCCCTGGCCTGCTTGTGTTCTCAGAGGGGGCCACCTGCTCATCCTGTCAGCTTCAGCATGGTGTCATATTCAATCCAGTCAGCAATTCCTGCCATGGAGTTGATAACCTCTTCCTTGTTTCCATAGCTGGTAAGAGATTTTTCATAATTTGTATTTTCTCTTGGTTACTTCAACAAGGAAGGGGGAGATATGCCAGCATGTCATGAACATGAATGATTCCTCTCCATTAATTCTCAATTTTCTCTTCTCTTTCATTTCATTACCATCAGAAATAGAACAGTTATAATTATCTTAATTCCCTCCCTCCATCCTTCATTTATTGGCATTCACTTGAAAATCTCTGATGTTAGTAGAAGCTTTGTTATTTTTTAACCTCATTGAAAATACCCTGGTATTTTCCCCAAGTAACTTATTAAATTGTATTTAAAATAAAATAAGTGACTATTTGATTTATTTCTCACTATTTGGAGGTATCTGAATTTCCTCTCGGTTTAAATTTATTTTTAGTATTTGAGTATCTTTTAGTAATTGCATCTACATCTGATGAAATGTGGAAGAAGCTAATATTTATTAGGTTGTAAATTATTATGCAGTGTGCAATTTTGATTAGCAAAGTGCACCATAGTGTTGTTATGGACTAATAAGGAAAATGTATGGTATTACCCAAGAGAAATGAGATGAAAATTTTAGTTCACAGAAATAATGGAAACAAATGGTTTGATTGTCATATGCATTAAACTGAAAAAAGAATAATTGCTAACACCTCACTACCACTCATTTCTTGAAAATACTTGAATAGTCCTTTGATACTTTTTCCCAGAATGTGCAATTTATAGTTGACTAACCGGTACCCTATTTCCATGAGCTGCACTGAATGCCTATTTACATATGTTTTACATGTATTTGCCTATAAATGCAAATATATACATAAAGGAGTATATAAAAATAATGTTCCTATATATGAATTAATAAGATCTGGGATTGGTGAGTTAGAAGTGGGGTTAGGAATATTGCTCTGAGTTCAGCAGGACAGTAACCAAAGTATAAGATAATTATTCCTCTCCAATGGTTCTCACCATGACAACTCAGTTCTGAAATTCAACTATTATTCAGCTCAAATTATCATTAGAGTTTAAAGCCTGAATTTTATTGACCTGCATCTGATGTCCATGACATCTAATCATCTGGGGATATGAAACCAGATTGTTAACAGCATGAGTAGCTCAAAAGATTCTCTACGGTACACACCTGGATAGCTCCTTCGTTAAGCCCAAGCGGTGGCCTCTAGGCCTTCAGCCTCTAGGCTGTGTTATACAAGCAGGACCACCGAGGGGCAGAGATTGGACACGGCGTTCCCATCTCCCTTATGATCAAGTTGCAAATCTTTTTTTAAAGGATTTATTTATTTATGTATACAAGAGCTGGGGTGTAGGCCAGAGGTGTGGGGTGATTAGAGGACCCGCCAGAGACAGAGTGGGGAGCAGAACAGGCAGATCTACTGAAACACACTGCTGAGGGGAGCAGTGGGCGAAGCAGGAGAGGTCTGCGGCGCCATGTGGGAAGCTCCCTGGCTGGGGATCAATCTCTTGCTGCAGTGGCTGTGATAGTTTCATAGTGCTGAGACTTAACCCGTTGCGCCACCAGGGAGGCCCAGGGCCCACTTGCATGAGCTCATTTTACTTTAACTCTTTAAAGGCCCCATTTCCAAATACCTCTAAAACTGCCCTGACAGAGAGTTCTAAGGAATAATCACTGGACTCTTGTTCTCATGCCGCTGGTCTGCGAGAGCAGCAGGGCAGGACTGATTCTCGGCAGTCAAGCCTAGTGTCTTGCTCCGGTCCTCTGACCACAGGCGAGTCAGTGAGGGCCAGCCAACCCCACTGGGGGCCGCAGCTGAGCATGGCAAAGCAAAACACACGATGTTTTGCTGCGGGGATTGAAGTAGTGAAGAGTGAATTCTAACTATGCACAAAGAATGAACGAAAATCTGGGTTTCCTAAGTGTGCTTTTGATCATGAGCTTTCTTTTAGGGTGCTGCTGCCGCATGTGTTTTGGGCAATGCTCAGCCATGGGAAGAGGTAGGTAGCACGTTGCTCTCAGCCTTCCTGCCCTGGGAAGGAGTGAACCTGTCTCTCTTCACACATCTGGTAGGTAAGTGCATCCAGCAGGACAGATCTGCTGAGACTGCAGAGATGACCAGGCAAGAGTGTCTGTGCCAGTCACACTTCTGGGGAAACTGAGACACACAGATCTGCTGTGCCTCACGCCAAAACCTTCTCAACGGTGTCTTCCATCAATCCCTCAGTGCACCTTCGCCTCAGCCTGCCCAAATGTAGGACCATTCTGAAACTCAGCAGAGCCTCTAACTGCCTTGGACATTCCTCCATGCTGACACCCCCAGCCCCCATCCTCCGAAGACCAGCTTTCTCTTTCCCTCACCCATCCTGACAGACCCATGTATCCTTCGCACGCCAGCTCAAGTGTTGCCTCCACTTGCCGTCCTCTCTGACCCCGTGAGGCAGCCTTGCCCCCGCCTGGTGCCACAGCCCCTTGCTCTCACAGTTTGATCACTTATCTTCCCGCACTGGAGCTCTTCTTCTGAGACACTCCGAGCTCCCAAGCACAGAAAACACACTTCCCTTTTCCTTTGTACCCCAGTTCCCAGCAACGGCAGATCTCCGACCTGTGTTTATGAAATAAATGGAGCAGTGAAACAGACGTCAGCGACTCGTGGTCGGGGCTGTGCACACCTCTCGGCCCCCCCCCAGACGCGGGCACGGCCTTGGGGTCCTTCTGCATGCATGGGGTGACCTGCACCAGCACAGACCCCCGTATTGCTGTCATCATGTCCCAGAAGCATTAACAAGCAAGGGAGACGGCACAACAGCATCACCCCATTCCGAGGACTGGCAAGGCCGCCCCGAGGGCCGGGCCTCCACCAGGTCACTGTGACCTCCTCCAGCCCTGCCCCCGAGGTGTCAGCAGCCAAGCTCCATCCTCACACCAGCAGGGAAAGCTAAGCGGGGCCCCCGCCTCCCACCCTCTGTCCACACAGGCTCAGGCTTCGGGTCTGGCTCCCCCTCCTGGCTGAGCCTGGGCCCTGGCTTCAGACACCTGTCACCTGTCACCTGATGGTTCTGGAGGCTCCTCCCTGACCTCTGTCCTCTCCAGGTGCAGATGTCCCTTCTCCTTAAGGCTCTGAATTTGTGTCTTTTCCATTTGTCTCCTGCTCCCCTCACCTACTCAGAAGTCAAAAGTTCACTATTCGATTCATTGTGAGAATACCCACAAGGAGGGCCTCCCTGGTGGCGCAGCGGTTGGGCGCTGCGCTGTGGAGCTGTTGGCAGCGGCGACGTGAGTTCGACGCCCGGCAGGGGAGAATCCCACATGGCGCGGCAGACCTCTCCTGCCTCGCCCGCTGCTCCCCTCAGCAGTGTGTTTCTGATCTGCCTGTTCTGCTCCCCACTCTGTCTCTGGTGAACCCTCTCGCCGCCCCACACCTCTGGCCTGTGCCCCAACTTTTTTGTATAAATAAAAAATAAATCTTAAAAAAAAAAAAAGAACACCCACAAGGAGGCACATTTAAACACCGGAAAATCCCCGTGAGATGCCCAGCACACGCGTGGCCTAAAAGAAATGTCTGGGTTATGTCTCCATCTTTCTCGAGGCAGAAGCCAGCGGCTAGAATGGGGGAGGCTGTTCTCATCCCACCCAAGGCCCCAGCCAGGTGCCGCCCTCACCACTTCCCCGCCCTGTCTCTTATGCACGTTCAGGAAATTCAAAGGCCCTAGAATTGCCACCCCGAAAGCTCCCTGATTTTAAGTAGGAGATTAAGAGATTTTGTGTTTTCGAAACACTTTAATGGAAGGAATCTGGAGTGACACTATGTAAATCAGCAGAAAACTGCCTTGATCTCTGCGGCCACCAGCCCTGAGCTTGGGGAAGGAGAGGCGACGGGGGCCAGCATCCCTCAGAGCTGACAACTGTGGCCGTATTCAGGACGGCCAGGCTCAGCAGCCGGCGGTCGGGGTGCTGACCTCATTGGTTTCTGCAAGGGTTACCCAGCCCGTGCTCGCAGCTCCCCCGGAGGGCACGCAGGCCTGCGTCACGTTTCAGTAAGCGCTACCTGAATCCGTGGCCGCCTATGAGTCTTAGGCTCAACAACCCACTGAACTGGCGTCCTTTGAGCTCCTCTGCAGTCAAAGCTTCTCAAAAAACAGTGCTACTATTGAACTAGAAAATTAGAGCTTTTAGCTGGACTCCCTGGAGGTGCATATGTAAAACAGAATAATGAATGACTGTCATCTCAGTCCGGAGCGGGGAATTAGTCATGGCAAAAGACGGAGCCAGAGGGCCCATGGGCAGGGCCGCCGTGGGTCACTGGCCACGACCACTGGCCAGCAAGGTGGTCAGCCATGGAAGAGACGGCCTCCTCTGCTGCCTGCTCTCTCAGTGCGAGCGTCTGCTGCCGTTTTTTTCTGCTGAAAAATTCAAAAGCCCGGCCTAAGGCAGTGGAAACACAATCAGGCCAAGAACATGATGAACACACTTGTCACTCCGTCCAGGCAGGGAGCTGGGCAAGAAAGGCACCCAGAGCCCCCAGGGAGGCATGGCGGGTGAGGCAGAGGCTGTGCGAGCTTCCAGAAGCCTCTCTTTGACCAGATCAATTAAGTCACTGAAAGAGCATCAGTCCAGACTCTCTTAGACGGAGAAAAATGTCATCAGTAGCCGCTGGCAGCAGGAAGGGCTGCAGTGCGCGTCTGCGGACACTCAACTTAAAGGCCTGGGGCCACTGGGGC
The DNA here is from genome assembly GCA_004024925.1 of Scalopus aquaticus. NCBI lineage: Eukaryota > Metazoa > Chordata > Mammalia > Eulipotyphla > Talpidae > Scalopus > Scalopus aquaticus. The sequence goes on from PVIJ01008311.1 coordinate 44,432, forward strand.
AAAAGCAGAGCGGGGTGCAGCTGGGAAGTTCTTCCAGGGGAGCACTGGGAAGGAGGGGAGACACAAGCTTTGCGCTGGGCCTCTGCATTTCCCCTGCTCTCAGACCCTGGTTCAGCACCCCCTCCCAGGCTCTTCTCCCCCAGGACCCTTGGCTTCTCACGGGTCACACGCCCACCCCAGCCCTACCTTCTCTGCCCACCAAGGTACTGCCTGACCCAGGCTCTAAGACCTCTGCCGCCTCTCCAAGCTTATCACAATCCCCACCCCTCCTCCCGGGGGACAGCAATCATGTCAGGGAGAAGTTGTGGAGAAGGTCTGTTTAAAAACAAAGACTCGGGCCTCCCTGGTGATGCAAGAGGTTAAGTCTCAGCCTATGAAGCTATTCTCAGCCACTGCAGCAGGAGTTCCGTCCCCAGCCAGGGAGCTTCCCACATGGCGCAGCAGACCTTTCCTGCTCACCTTCTGCTCCCCTCAGCAGTGTGTTTCAGTCATTCTGCCTGTTCTGCTCCCCACTATGTCTCTGGTGAATCCTCTCACCACCCCACACCTCTGGCCTACACCCCAGCTTGTATGCATAAATAAATCTTAAATAAATAAAAACAAAGGCTCTCCCAGAGGCTTCCCAAGTCGCTACCCTACACTCCTTAAGGCTACAAATGCTACTCAGGTTGACGTGAAGGGAAGGTCAGTGGGCAAGAATGGCCTAGGCCTGGCTCTTGGTGCTCAGACTTGAGGGAAGAGGGTCTCTGAGTAGAGGGCCCCTGCCCAGCAAGCAGACTTTCTCTGGGACTCCCCCCACTCAGAGGAAAGTGGCTTCCAGACTGTGTCAGCCGTTTGAATGAGCCTGTCGCCCTGGTAGGGCTGTGGGTCCTCCTTGCAGACGTGTGACTAACCGAAGATGCTCTCAGCCTTCTCGAGCCTCCATGCTTTGGCTAACATGTGGGGAAAAGATCCAGTTTCACCTTTTATGAGCTTTGTCAACTCAGGTAAATCCCGGAGCCTCACCTCGCTATTCATTTCTCATCTACAAAATGGAAAATAACAACAGCGATCTTCTAAGGTTACTCTGATGAACCAAATAGCGGCGTGCATCCTCTGGCTATCAGAAAGTCGATAAGATTTTAGTCAATTGATTATATCAAAAGGATAATATCTTCAGACATATTTCTTACACACAGGAGGTCGCTCTTAAATGGTTTTCAAATAACTAAAGGCTAAAATTTGAACTTGAGGCTTTTTTGTTTATATGGTAAGAATAAAGGCTAATGAGGACATCACACTTTGGAGACAAAGATTTTATCAATAGCAATATAAATATTGATAAAATTGGGGTACCAGAAGAATGAGCTGGTTGAGGGCCTCCCTGGTGGTACAAGTAGTTAAGTCTTAGCACTATGAAGCTATCGGCAGCCACTGCAGCACGAGTTCAATCCCCAGCCAGGGAGCTTCCCATATGGCGCAGCAGACCTCTCCTGTCTCGCCTGCTACTCCCTTCAGCAGTGTACTTCAGTCACTCTGCCTGTTCTGTTCCCCCTCTGTCTCTGCTGAATCCTCTCACCACCCCCACACCTCTGGCCTACACCCCAGCTCTTGTATGCATAAGTAAGTAAATAAAACTTTAAAAGAAAAATAAAAAGAATGAACTGGTTAAAGAGGAAGAGATGGAAGAAGAGCTTTTGTGGTATGTTGGTAAACGCCTTTAGTATAATAAGAACCAGAGGAAATCCACTGTTAACCTCAGGAAACTACAACATCATGTTTGGCCCTCTCTTTGCCCGTCTATGATCAAAGTTTGGTGTCTGGCTTGCAGGCAACGGCACATCCAAGGTGATTTCAACTCCTTGGAACTAAATAGAGTTGTTGGGTAATGCAAACATAATTTTTGATATGCAAACATATGTTCATTTACAAGTAATCCTGAATTTATTAAATGGAATCTACCTGCTTGTATTAGCTTCTTCGGGATCAAACCCTGCTCTTAACACACAGATAAATCATCTCCTAATTCTGGTATTTATCAGTATTTAGGCTTTGGTCATGATCAATACATAAGTCAAAATATTTATAATTAAATATATATTGCATAATAAATGTGTAGGCGTCAGTTGTGTAAATCAAGCACCATATTTGTACATTCACAAAATGAATAAAGTACCACAGCCAAAAAGTGTATTTTGAAGAGTGTATGTCTCTCAAAAACAACTCAAAGTTCAAACATTTTTTACCGAGTTCAGTTCAATATCCAGAAATGTCACGCCAAGAAGACTAATTCTGGAAATTTTTTACTGGAGGAGAGACAAGGATGGTCTGAAAGGAGTGCAGACATGTTTTCCACTGGTGTGTTCATGCTGCCTACATGACAGCAAATGCCCCGGAGCTTAAGAAAAGGAGGGACACGGGAACAAGCCCATCTGAAGGTTTCTTCACCCCCAAATGATGTCGCCAGCAGCCGTTCCAAGGAGGCAGACAGAGACTCTCCACTTGGTACTGAGAGAGAAACACTGATGGCAGGTTCCTGCCTGAACACACCTGCCTGTCTCTAGGGGTTGATTACTCCCAAGGGGGAGAGCTCTTCTCTCACTAAGAGCCCCAAATCCACACCTTCCAAAAGTGCTCCGATTGCCGCCTCGAGGCCTCCGGCTGGAATACCCACTAGTGAGTGGGTGGGAGAGCAGATACTGATAACCTCGGGGAGATTTCTAGCAACCCATTTAGAAAATGCCAACCACAGATATTCATTAAACACCTACTGTCTGAAAAGCAGCTCCGCGCTGTAGGGAGACAAAGCATCAGAGAGCACCCACTGCCCGCGGGGAACACGCAAACCAGTAACTGATGGATTTTCTCTTTAAAATTTCATAATCAGAGAATTTCTGGGTGTGTTGTCAAGTGGGCTGAGTAGCTACAAGTGCAAGAGACCATTCCTTCACCACCTCTCTGGGAAAAACAAAGCTAATAGTCGCCACTTACTAAGCATCTGCCATCTTAGTTCCTTTAAGAGAGGATGAGAAGACCACCCACATTACATTGTTGTATTTCTCTAGAGGTTTGTGGGACTTGAGGCGGGTGAGATGCATGTTGGTAGGACTTCAGGCAAGATAAGTGGGAAAACTGGAAAGAGGCTCCTTGTTTTCTAAAGATCCAGACTGGCTTTTAACGGCTTCTGCCAGCCCTGGGCAGCACAGTCTTGTCATCAGATTCTCCACTGAGGTCCAGACACCCACACAAGCTCCCCGCTCCATGACTGATGGGACGTTTCTGACTACTCCATTCACCCCACGTGATTTTGTTCTCAAAACTACATGCGATTACTGAACCAGGAGGAACTTCCAAGATTATTTATGGTCAGCATCCTTCAAGGGCAGAGAAGAGCTGTTGATAAAGTGTTTGCTGCGCACATAGGACTATTTTTACTCAGCACCAGCTTGCCTCACTTGCAAGTCCGAGGGATGGACTATCTCTGAGTGATAGCATTGCTTTTCTGTGTTCACAGCATCACCTACAGGAAGCAGGCCTAGGACTGAAAGGAGACCCCTCATGGATACCCAGTGGAAGGTAACATCCTAGAGACCATGCGCTCCTCTGCCTCCCGTCCAACCTGCCTTACCTCCAACTCTGCCTCAACTCTCCTAGTCTACCACGGGGATACTTTCGGCTCCACAGCCTAGGGAAATGAGGTCTCCCTCCACATTGAGCTGCTCTAGCTAAATCTGATAGAATTTAGTAGACTTGCAATACACCTACGGCACCCCATTTCATATCATCTAGCAAGCTTTGTATTTTATTTTGATAGAAACTTTGAAAACAACTAGTTCAATTTCTTGTTTCATTGATGGAAATCCAAAGCCCAGGCACAGGAAGGGACAGGCCATGGATGTCAGATGACCAGAAGCCCCGAGCGAGTCCTCATCCAAGCCCCTTGTTCTGTCCAGCTATTGATGAACCACATGATTCAAGATCTGGAATCAACACGGTGGGCCGGGCATTATAACAAAACAGCAGCCAGAGGCCACCTGCTCCTCATAAGAGGCTTTAATTAGGAATTAGCCACTCTGGGAGAGACCAAGGCAACTCACCACCGTTTCCGTGAGGACCAACTTCTCTCTCCCCCACTTTCCCAATGTCACGTGAATGTCACTCCTTGCCAGACTATTCCCCAAAGCCCTAGGAGCAAAGGAAGCCTGTGCCTCTCTAGAAGAAAGTGGTGTGTTGACAACAGACAAGCCGAAACCTGTGTCTTCATCGTGTCCAAACTGCATGATGGAGGGGGGCGGGTGTGGCTGTGTGAGCAGAGGGGACTGTTGTTAACCAGAAGTGACTCACCAGAATGAGTCTTTCCAAATAATTTCTCTTTCTTTCAACTGCCTGAGTTCAAATACTTGGAAGATTTCCTCTGTCCCGGAAATAAAAGTGCCGTTTGGGGAAGGCAGGGCTACAGTGGGTGGGGTGTGTTCTGAGTCACCTTCTACCACGAAAAAGCGCTGGGATGTGGGGCTGGCAGAGGGCAAGAGAGGGAGGCCACGGGGATATCTGGGAAGGGGTCACCCGGCAGAGTGAGGGGCACATCAGGAGGAGGGACTCAGGGCTTGGATACAACCGGCCCCAACCTCACCCAGATGGGGGGCTAATAGGCCAATTAGTTCAGAGATGTGATATGTTGTATGTTGTTCTTCATGAAAAACAAAACCAGTGAAGAGTTTGCTTATCTTACAAATGTGACAGATTTTATGAGGACATTGTAATGAGTGATAGATTCAACCTATATTTATTGAGTACCTACTACAGTTCAGGCTCTCTGCCAAGATTAGAATTTGCTAGACAATGAGACAAAAATCTCTGTCCTTAAGGAGTTGGTGACCAGCTTGGACACAAATTTAGGAAGATGCTACTATAAAATCTACTAAATGCTCTGAAAGAGGAGCGAGGCACAGTCAGAAGCCAGAAGGAGTCATTTCTGGCTCTCCCTCTGAGGAGACAAGCTCTGCAGAAGATGTAATATTTGGAGTCTTATTAAATGAAAAGACATTCATCGGGCAGAATATTGGTTTGTGTGCCCGAGGGCATAGGTTCTAGACCTTGGAAACAGTATGTGTGAAAGCAGACAATCACCAAGCAATGGTTAAACATGTTCTGAACCAACTGGGTTAGTCTTATGCCAGTTGTTTGGTCAAACCCTCATCTAGATGTTAACGTAGCTGCAAAATACCTTCACAGTCACAACACAATCAGTTGATTTACCAGAATCCCCTTGACACTGTGGGCTGACTATCTAATCAGTTGACGGTTTTAAGAAAAAAAAAACGGGGCCTCGCTGGTGGCGCAACAGGTTACGCACAGCACTATGAAGCTATCCAGAGCCACTGCAGCTGGAGTTCGATCCCCTGCCAAGGAGCTCCCCACATGGCGCGGCAGACCTCTCCTGCCACACCCACTGCTCCCCTCAACAGAGTATTTCAGTAGATCTGCCTGTTCTGCTCCCCACTCTGTCTCTGGTGAATGCTCTGGCCTACACCCCAGCTTAAATGAATAAATAAATCAATCTTTTAGAAAAAAAAGAACAAAACCTGAGACTTCCTAGAGAAGGAATTCAGTCTCAGCCTCAAGACCAACAGAGATCCTGCCTGTTCTCCAGCGTGCCAGCCTGACCACAGCTTGGAGACTTGCCAGTGCCCACAAAATGTGAGCCAATTCCTCAAGATAAAAATATTAACCACTCATCTAATGTATATCCTGTTTCTCTGGCAAGCCCTGACGAAGTCATAGCTTGCGCCTGGCCAAAGTGCAGAGTGGTCAGAGATGGAGCCAGAAGGGAGCTTGGCCCATTATGAAGAACTCTGGGTACTGAGCTCAGTAACAGAGTAAATCGGGACCACTGGCGCTGCTTCCGCAAGGACGCCTTGCCAGTCAAAAGCCTGGCACCTCCAGAGAGGGTGGGTGGGATAGATCGAACTGGTGGTAATTAAATGCACTCATTGACACGTATCTTGTCACCAGGGCCCAAAGATTAAACCTCCCCTCTGACCCCTTCTCCTTTATCAGTTTCACTAGGTTGCTAAAGCTTCCCCTCTTGTTTCCACAGGGTACTAGGTGAGGAGTGCGGGCAAGGCAGGCCATACCCGTCTCCAGGATTTCAAGTCATCCACCCCTAGGAAGGGGTGGATGCAAGGCCCACAAATGCAGGGATTCTGCCCTGTCACCTGCTTCCCCAGTCCCATCAGTGCTGCAATTGTCACCATCCTGAGTGACACCCTTGGAAATTCATCAGCATGTCACATTTGGCAGCTGAATCAACAGGCACTTTTTATTTATTTATGAGCTGAGCACTGGGGAGCAGTAAGGCTCTGTCTCCAGATCTATAGGGCTGCTGATTTGGAGAGAGCAGCATATTTATTCAAAACCATCCTCTGCTGCATGAGACCTTTACACATTTGTAAGTAAATAGCCTGGGATTATTCATACTTTCTGTGCAGGCCCCATTCATTGCCTTCCCCAAAGGCTGTAGCAGCTCCACGAGGGAGAGGGTTCCAGGCAGTCAAGGGCAGCAATCGTCACCAGGTGATTTGTTTACTGCCTTTCACCTAAGGACTCCCAGCTGCACTGGAGAAGAATCGCTAATCTGCAAGGAAAATGTGGCCGCCTCCAACTTCTTTCTGGAAATGGCCCCCTGACAGGAGCACAAGGCATTTGCCAGAAAAGAAGTCAGTACCTGCCCTGAGAAACATGTCACCAAAGGCCGCTGGGTCTGGCCTTACTGTCAGCACAACAAGCTCAGCTCTGCAGGTCCTAGCCCAACTATGCTCAGAATCTGAAGCACGACCTCCAATTCCCAAAAGCTTAGCAGCCCACCATAGCTTTCTCCATGCTGGGGCTCTTCAAAGGGGTAGGGTCAAGCTCACTGAATTCAGGGACACAAGATACTAAAAATCCAGCTCAAGTGAGAATGTGCAAACTTGGCTTTTTCACTTTGTCTCTTCAGGGAGGGCTTTTGTGGTTCCCTCAGGATTGGGTAACTTAGCAAACATCTGAGTCATTTTTTTAGACACCCCCAAATGGCAATGAATGAAATGGGGATTTGGAGAAGCCTGCCTGACCGGTGGAGGAGGGAAAGATCCACAGGGTGACAATGTCCCCCAAAGGTGGATGCTGAGGGACCTGCCCACACTAGCTCCTCGATCACTGAGAAGGGGGTCTCAGAGCACAGAGCTAGCTTTAGGTTAGAGAATTTTTGCAGAGACCTACTCTATGGTTGGACACTTGAGACAGTCTCTACTCCTCACACAGCAAATCCTGATCGCCTCCTTTGGTGGAGGACATGCGCAGCAGAGCCCCCAGACCCCCACGTGGCCGAGCGGACGTTAAAGCACATTTCCAAGAAGAGGAAATGTGAGGCAGCCTGGAGATGTGCAAACTCTGCCTCTTGGTCTTCGAAGGCAAGATTTACAGCCAGTGTTTTGGTCAAGACTTCCTTGTGGGAGAATCATTGGCTGTTGTGTATGCTTGTTTTGCTTTAATGACCTTTTCTTACTGCTAGTGAGTGAAAACCAAGAGCAGCACGTGTGCGAGGCTGGGTGACAGCTGACAAGCATCGCGCCAGCTTTCGGTACTTTGTCTTAGAAGCATCCTCCCCTCTCCTCTAACCTTCACTGTTACACTATTGATCTTTCCCCAGACACAGCCCCTGCTCTGCCCAGGGCCCAGAGACTATAGAAGCAGTGTTGGCTCAGTGGCCCTGCCTGGCAGCAAGAAGCAGCCCGTCTTCCCTCCGCCACTGCTTCTCCACTCAACACGCTCTTTCTATGTCTCTCATTCATGTGCCAGTGGCCAGAGGTTGTGACTGCTAAGTGTACAGATGCCATCATCTGCACAGTCACACATCAGTGAAGACCACATAGAAATCTACCAGAACACAATATGCATATTTAAAGATAAATCACTAATAACACAAATGTTAAGGCACTTTTTGTAAGCACATTAATTCAAGCACCCTCTAGAAAGTGCATGTGAGATGTGGACTTGAGATTTTTTTTATTATAAAAAGGAAATCGAAGCTAATTATTCTAAAGTTTTCATATTGTGACATTCTCAGAAGATTTGTTATTACCGAAAATTGCTCGTAACTCCTGCAAAGATGAGGTCAAATGAGTTCAGTCCATAAGAAAATAATTTCAGGATGAATAAGCTGCCAGCCCATCTCAGCATTGGTACTGCACTTGAGTAGGAGATGGTGAGATTTCGAGAACAAAGCACTCTGAGTCAAAGTGGAGCTATCAGACCTTGACCTTGGGCTATAGTTTATTCATTTGAGATGACTATGACTGAAGATGGCCAAGACACAGAGGCCCTGGCTGGCAGAGCAGTTCCAAGTCACTCACTAGGTCATTCCTGCTGCCTCTGTGAGTGCCCTGGAGGGCTGGCTAAGATGGCTGGGATAGTCAAGGACAGGTGTCCGCAGATGGCAAATACTAAAGGCTAGGTCTGCAATCAGCTCTTGGACCAAGAGGATGAAACTCGGGAAGATGACCTATTTTAAGGATCCAGATTTTAGAGTCTAAAACTCTGAAAGATCAAACACCACTGAGCACACAGCTTTGTCAAGGGCTCATCTACAGCCCCAGCGAGACAGCAGCTCCAGGAGCTCAAGTTCCCTCCCTTCCTCTTGATTGTGAGGACAAAAGGCGCTTAGACCCACCGGGGTAGGTGAAACAATGTTCTGAAAAAAAAAAAAAAAAGCCACATCCTAATTCCCAACACCTGCTTTAGGTTACGTGGCAAAACTAAGGACACAAGTGAAATTAATGTCAACCAGCTGACCTTAAAATGGGGCGATGATTACTATCCAGTGGTTCCCCTTGCCACAAAAATCTAACTTATCAAGCAGCATCAATGTCCTCTATCTTCAAAGTATCTTTTCATATTTATTTCCATCACCCCCTTTAAGGTCCATCAGGCAATGCTATCTTGCTTCACTGCCTCTCTATAAAGAGCCACACGTTTGTCTGACTTTCTTCATAGGTTGGGAGCAACTGAAGGGAAGGACAGTATCTGAGTTTTCTCCATATTTTCCTCAGTGAGCCAGTGTCCTCACCGGGTCCTTACAAGTGGACGAGAAAGATGGAAGAGATGGGCAGGACCGGAGAGATAGTCTGAGAAAGACACAGCCCGATTTTTGTGACTTTGAAGGTGGAGCATTCAGGAGCCAAGAAATGCAAGTGAGGAAGAAGCTGGAACAGGAAAGAAAATGGATTCTCCCTGGAAGCCTCCAGCAGGAGCTGCGCTCTACCAGCATCTGCAGACAGCCCAGTGAGGTCCATTTTAGGACTGACCTCTGGAACTATAACCGCTTTTTAATTTTCTCAAGACTTTTCTCCGTTCCTCATCTCTCTCTTTCTCTACCTTCAGTGTTCCCCTCTCATTGGCAGAGCCCCACACCAAGACTCCACCCTTGGGGAGCCTTCTGCGAGCCCCCTTTTGAGAGGAACTCTCCCGGGTCTCCTGGAAGCAGAATGGCTGAGAGTCCGACAGAGAGAGCGTGGCTCCTGGCCAGGTAGGTACATACCGTCTGCAGGTGCCATCAGGGTCCGCTCCCGTGAGGCAGTGAAGAAGCCGGGTTGACTGGAAGTCTGGGGCGCAGTCCCAGAGCGCAGAAGCAGAGTCGGTCACGCCAAGCTAAGCTTGCAACAGCCGCCATTTTAAACTCTGCATCAGCTGCCTATCAGCTGTGGGCTAGTCACTGAAAATAGGACTCAGCCAGGCAGCTGCCTCAGGTGAGACTAGTAGAGGGGATGTGAGACTCAGCTGGGAGCTGCCAGCCATCAACACAGCATGGAAAAGGAGGGCTTCATCCCTGCTGGGGAATCTGAGTGATCTATTAAGTAACCAACCGTCCCCCCACCATCAGGCCGTTCCCATTCTCCTCTCTTCCCCCCTCCACCTTCCAGGCAATTTGGATATTGCCACCCCTTCTGGAGCCACAGGGCTCTTCAATTTTCACACAACTCCAAAGGGCACCACACTCTCCTCAATTGAAATTTTGTGCCTCTTCAGTTTCCTGGCCAGTATCTTCTCCCCAGCAGCATTAGCATTAGCCCTACTGGATTCCCTTTGCTTCTTCGATGCTGGCCCTCACCTGATCTTTGCCTACTCAGCCCTCATCATCCTCCCCCCAACACACACACACTCACACTCACACACACACACACACACACACAGCAGCACAATGGCCTGGTCAGACAGCACAAGGCTTGCCACACCAATACTGCTTTGTCTGTTACTTGATTTGTGCAGAGCAAACAGACACAGGGTGGTAGACCTAGTTCCAAAACCAGGTCAATGAACTGGGGTGGCAGGTACCCATTTCTGAGGGGTGTGATAAAACTCTCCACACCCCAACTCTGGGAAAGCTGCTGCTACTTCTGCACAGGACTAAAACCCTTTGCCTAGTTCTGCTGCCGAATGATGGCAGCGGGGCTGGAGAGGCCGAATCCCCAGGCTCGCTGGGCGCCGGGTACACAGCAGCTGTGATGTGGGACGCCAAGTTTGCCCCCGGTCACCTCCCGGCCATGGTCCTTCCAGCCTAATGGCCTCTCAATTATATGTGACATAAACTTTCAGGTTCTTGGTTCTCTGTTTAATAGTCAGACAAATAATGGACTTAATTGCTCGTGAAAGACCTATAAGATTTTAGAAGGAAAAGCTAACGAAATGGGAAAAGAGCAGAACTGCTCTGGTTGGCCCCATCAGCGAAGAGTCCCACTGGCTTATAGCAGGTGACCCCTGATTTTTGCTTTATCTTTCTTACCTTTTCATTTCGTTGGTTATAGCTGCGGGGGTGACAGAGCAGAGAATACCACTTAGTGAGCTGTTATTGGTCTGAAACTGTCTTATTGCTTTGTGGAAAGAAATTGCAGGAAGCATTTTTAGATATTGATATCTGTTTGCCAGAGAAAGTACAGTCATTCATAGAGGGTTTCGACAGGTCAATTTTGCAGAGAATCAACCACCTGGAATCTGCGCTTTCTTATTTTCCTGGCTTCACCCAGGATTCACAAAATGTGTCCTGGAGTCTTTGCTTATCTTCTCCCCTCACCCACCCTTGCCCCAAATTTGGGGCAAATATTTCCATTTTCTTCAGATCCATGGAATCACTCATCCTCCAATTTATTTCATTTGTAAAGGGGAACTCAGCTGATTTTATTATTCTGCATTATTAAGCTTCGTCTGTTTCCAGACGGTCCTCAGAGCAGGTCTGGGCGAGAGTGTGTGTGTCAGGCCGCCGCTAATCTATCACTGGGGGCACATGTTCTGCAGGCTTCACTTTCAATAACTGGTCTGTGTTTTTTCCAAATGGATTTACATTTTTATGTTCAACTGATGACTTCTCCAGAGACACATACCATGAATGCCTGCCTCACTATTATTACATGTACAAGTCATAAAGCTATGTAATAAGACTCATAAAAACATGCAAATAGTCCTTTTCCAGGGAGGAAAGGAACATGATCAGCTCTAAAATCAGAAGCTTTGCCAAGCTGATTGCTCTACTGGGGAATGACAGGAAGGAAGAGGAAACTGCCTAAAGATAGATATGTAGATAGATAGATGGATTGATAGATAGATAGATAGACAGACAGACAGACAGAGCCAGTCCAACAACAGAAACAGGAGTGGTCAGGGGAGTCACCTCCGGTGGCCGCATGAAGAAGAGTCCCACACTGCCGCACACGGACAGGGAGGCAAAAGATAAACTGCGGGTAAGACTTCAACCTGGAGACAGAGGTGATGGCAATGCGCAGGGAGTGGTATGTGATCCCCAATATCACTAGACTGAGGCCAGAGACCATGCTCACCCCCCTGTAAAACAGAGAAGTAGTTGCTGAAAACACAGGTAATAATTCTAAAAGCTATCTATAATAGTCAAAAAAAAACAACTACAACTCATTGAGTTTGAAATATCATTTTCTCACTGGGTATTGATCTATCTTCTGAAACCAGCGCTTTCTGGATCAGGGATGGACAGACCCAGCAAGAGCATCTCTGACGAGGTCGGCCATGTGTCCGGGTTGAGCACTGGGTTGGGGGCACAGCGCTGAGAAGGGCTGCAGTAGAGCAGGTGGGCTGGAGACTTGGAATCAGGCCCCCCCCTCCCTGGAGGACCTTCGCAAGAATCACCTCCTCTCTGCAACTTAGTTTCCTTTTCTTTCCTTTCTTATAAATCTGGGAGATTCAACCTTACCTGTGAAGTTGATGTGAAAGGTGAAAAAAACTAATATTTTTGGAATCACATAATTCATAACAGGTGCTCATAAATATTAGTTTTACTGTGTATTTCATAAAACAAAGCTCCTTTCCCCAGAGAGCTCAGCAGTTGGCAGGAGAGAGGATCACACAGATACATAAACCAAAGCCTAATGCCAGTGAAGCCTACACACAGGAACCTTCAGAAAGAAGGGGTGGCACTTACACAGAGGGGGCTGTTCTGAGAGGGGAAGTGGTATGCAGTGCTGCAGTGTGTGCCGGCCACTTCCCACCTCCTCCCTTCTTTCTGTCCCTCCCAGACTTGGCCCCCAGCCCCCAGCTGGACCAGGGAGCTCCTCCTCTGTTGGTGTCTGAAGAATAATGTGCTCCATGTGAAAGTATGTGGAGTACATGTTCCACTGCCTCCAGCTTTATTACATTAGTGAGTCTCCCTTTGGAATATAATGTTATCTAGAGCAATGAGGCCATATTAAGGTGTCAAAACATTAATAATTTGGTCTCCTAACTGGTTAGGTGATTTGTTTGCAAAGTTTATTTTCTAAGGAATATATTTCTCCTTCCCCTCCCTTTTCCTGGAACCTTCAACTTTTCTTCCCATGCCAGACTCAAGGACATCAAGAATGTGAAGCATCCCCTGCACTACAGAAAATATCTTCTTCTTCCATACAAGTTAGGCATTGGCAGAAGAAAAAGCTTACTCAAGACCCCAGCCCTGAGTAAACCAGCAACCTGCAGACTTCTCCTTCTCTGATCCTTTCAACTGAACAGCACTACCAAAATCATTTATACCACCCCTTTCCAGCCTTTGCCTACACAAGTCCATAGCCTACCTTTGTTTAATGGATTGCTATTCATCTTTTCAGACAGAACTAGTCACCTCTTCTGAGAAACTGTTCCAAATTCCTTCTGAGAATGTTGAACCTGAGCAAACCCAGGGGGATATCCTGATTGGACTGCAGGACACAACCAAAAAGCAGACATACTGTGTAGAACAATAACAGGATATATTCAAGCACACAGAGGGGGGGGGAGAGAGAGAGAGAGAGAGAGAGAGAGAGAGAGAGAGGGAAAGGGAGGTGAGGGAGAGGGAGAGAGAGAGAATTTCCACTCTGGCATATGACCAGATGCCATCAGTTCTACCCAGATGGTATCCACTGAGCAGAGACCAAGGTCCAAGCCAAAGCCACAAGTAGCAAGCTGGTGACTACTCCAGTCATCTCTCCTCACCAGCAGTTTAACTGCTGAAATCCCAGCTGTAAAATTGCCAAAGTGCCAGCATTTCAACTGGCCCAAGTCCCACAATTTAACTGCCAGAAGTCTTATCTCTGCTCCTGTTTCCCATCAGCCCCCACTCAAGAGGTAGAGTTTGAAAAACCCCACCTTCTACCATTGAGTTGCCATCAGAGGATGGAGTCTAGAAAGCTCCACCTTCTACCACTGAGTTGGCTATGCGCTCATCAGCTGGCTTGGAGCTTGCTTCCCACTGTTCATTTTACAATGTAGTTCATTTTGTAGTTCAGTCTTCACCTCTGGGGGTGTTATTCACAGCAATGTCTAATATTTTGTTCCTTATCCCACTATCTACATGATGTAGAAACTCAGCCCCTTGCCAAGTACTCCCACTGAGACTCACTGGAAGTTCTCTGTGCATTGTCTCTCAGTGCCTCCTCTGTGCTCTTGGGTAAGTCTGTCACCTGTGGGGACTCTATCTCCACCTCTGTTATGGGCACTGTTTTCTACCAAACTAAGGTGCTCTTCTCCTGAAAACTGTGGTGTCCTAAGGGACACTGTAGTCTCCATCAGACTTGTTCGTTGCCCCACCCCCATCACAGATATCACTGAAATATTTGAGCAGTGTACTCTCAAGATCAGTATTCTGTAGTATGCTAACATGTGTTCTACAGGTTTGTTTCAAATATTGACTTCCATGATTAAATAATCTGAAGGATTCTAAATCATTTTTTCTCAAAATGTGGTCTTTGGACCAGCAGTATCAGCATGACTTTGTAGCTTCTTAAGAAGATAGATCTGGGACCCACCCTAGACTGGAATTTCAGTATAGTCTCCAAGTGAACCACACACACATTAAAGTCTGAGAAACACTGCTCTAAATTAAACAAAATTAAGCAGACTTCTCTATGCAAATTCCTCAGAGTCTTTAATATGTTAGTACACATGATAAACTCCAAGAGGCACATAAATTATGCAAGACTAGTGTTTTGCAGTACACATCTTGAGAAATCTTACATGGGAACTTCACCACGCCCAACTGTACTGTGGTCCTGAGGCTGCTTAGGAACAAGATCTTTCCTTGGAGTCTATTTGTTACATTCTGTGAGTAGCGTGCTGGTAAATGGATAATAAGAAACTCTCTAGGGAGTAAAATAGCCTTTGTGTGTAGCTCTTGCCAATTTCCAAGGTGTAAATACTCCTACCCTGGCCACTTTGAAGCTAGGATAGTGACATCAATGGAAAAAGATGCATGTAGTCAGCTCTCATGAGCTGGTTAGAGTCAGCTTGCAAACTGCACTGATTAGAGGAGTACTCCAACTTTGCTTCTTGCATGCAATGAGCATCCAGGTATGCTTCTATCCTTCACTCACCCATTTGTGACAGACACTGAGCGTAAACTCAGAACTCTTTTTCCCTCCAAGACTAAGCTCTACTTAATACAACCCACTTCATCATGCCCTTGACTCATCATCCTCTCACAATGAGCTCTCTTATAAGGTGTCGCATTCTTCCAGCAGGTAAGTTTCTACAGTACACACCAGCAATTCGACAGACGTGCTCTGAAAGTTTTATTTGGGCCAACAAACCCAGGGCTTGCACCACAGGACATATTTGGCAGATTGTGTTATTCTTGCTTGAACTTTCCTTCACCCTGGTAAACCATGAGTTGCTTCAGGGAAGAGACCTGCTAAGAGTCATCTGATGTCCTCGGTGTCCAGAAACTGGCACATGGTAGATGCTTGAGGAGTGCCAGTAAGTGCAGAGTCCGCATGGTGAAACGTGGCATCTCTCCCTCCCCCTCCTAAGTCTCATTCCCCTGCCCAGTGCTTTTTCTCTCTGTCACTATGGCCAATAGAAGAAAACAGTGCTTCTTCACTCTGGTTACTAAAAGTGTGGTTCAGGACCTATTCCCAGCAGCCTGCGCAGGGGTCAAGGTCAGCCCCAAGACAGACATGATAAAAATAGAGAAGTTCTTTTCGTTTTTCGGTCACTATCCATTTGGAAAAGACTTGACTCTGGTCTGCGTGGTCCCTTCTTTTCTCAAACATTAAGTGTCTCTCTCTGCGGGTTTTTTTTTTTTTAACACTTTGAGTGCCAGTGCCCTTTAAATTTACCAGCCCTTGGGGCCGGCCATTTTCTGTGCTACCGCATGAATGGTAGAAGCATTCAATAAAACACACACAACTCCTGAACTACTGGATATTAAAAAAACTGTAATATCTCTCATAAAACACCTTACACTTTCACCAAAACAATGTGTAAAGCTTCCAGACTGAGTACGATCAAAGAAATAGCTTCTCATAGTTCCAAATAAATCCACCGTGGCGTGCAAAACTGGACACTAGATGAACACGTATTAATACGTGAGCGGCCACCTGATACTGGTGACAAAAAACACGTACTAATACGTGAGCGGACCACAAAGTGTTAAGTTGCAGTCACTGCAAACTTTGCATATAAAGAATTGTTCCAGGACAGAGAACCCAGCAGATGGAGGAAAATGAAACAGAGGAAAGCTTTGAAGAGAGGGCCCAGGTTGGTTCCTGTGAGGAAAACGGTCTATTTCCCAGCAGGGTTCCTTAAACTCAGTGAAGCTGAGCATTTCGGGAACCTGAGGCCAACACAGTGTCTGGAGGATGCGGGCCCGGCCAAGAGGGCCATACAGAGAGCCATTTCCTGCAGTGAGAGCACGGGAGCCAACAGCTGCTCAACACAGAACTCCCAGTTGCCTTCTACATCTCCACAGCCTCCCCACAGAACAGGCACAATATATACTTGTCTGCAGGGCACACAAACAAAGGGTTTGAGCAACTCTCTGGCCAGTCTGTGTTTCCCGGGACATACGTGGAGGGTCTTTCATTCCCAACCAAGGAGGACTAGTGGGCACCCCATCTAATAGGATGTATATTATTTAGGTCAGGGACCGGCTAAATATGGCCCGCAGGCCACAGCTGACCTAACACCTGATTTTATGGATCGCTTTATTAGAACACAGACACACTCATTCACTTAAGTGTTATTTGTGCATTATCTCCAACTGTGTTCACACCCCAACGGCAGAGTGGCGTCATTGCAACAGAGGCCACATGGCCTGCGATGCATAAATATTTACTCTCTGAATCTTTACATATGAAGTTTGCTGACTTCTAACCTCTGTTATTCCGGACAGAGTTAGTTTGATCCAGTTTCTAAAATGTACACAGTTTACAGTACTTCTCCTCAGGTTAGTCAAGAAATAGGTGCAGAAGAGGTGCAAAGTCTCCTTGTTGGGCAAAGGAATCCCAACAGTGCAGGCCAAAGGAGACCCACAAAGAGACAATGCTTCTTGTCGCTCTTTCCTAAGGAGACGCTTTTTTCGCGTCCTTTCTGATAGGATTCACATTCCTTCCTTCAATATTAGAGCGTGACATCTGCAATGAACACTTCCTCCAGGAGACTGTAGCAGTGGGCATATAACAATGTCCTAGACGGTCTTGGTGGCATTTAACATATATTGAGGACTTTCTATATAATTGTCATCATTAGACTGGTAATACACCCCTCCAAGTTTAATATTTTACACTTACTCTTGCATCCAGGTCAGCTGGGAAGCAGAGGTGGAAATGAGCCTTCAGGAAGGACATTCAACAGCGCGCTCAGGACTAATTTCTGTGGGAGAAGGGGCAGGGACAGGGCCTGGGGAGGAGGAGGGTGCAGGGGGCTGATGCAGTCAGGACAGGAGCCTCCCCGGCCTCACAGGGGCTCTGCAACCCGGATGTGCTCTCAGAATTGTCCCCTGTGGGGTCAGGGACTTTATGGCTCTGGATGGCCGTCCTTAGAGGCACCCCCCTGCTGAGTGGGGTCCACGTGGAGGGGAATTGGTAAAGGTGACAACTGAGTCTAGCAGGGCGGGAACTAGTCCTCAGTCCTGAAGCTGCCAGGGGCATCCTATGCCCACCGCCGCTGCCCGTCACGCCGACTCAGAGCAGCTCCTCCAGGCTTCATGGAGGCAACTGTTTACTTTAGAAGGAAACTTCTGAAGGGTGACGGTGGAGCAGGTGAGAGCAGTGGACCCTCAGTTGGTCTCTCGGCCTCAACTGCAGCCCCTCAGCTCCATCCTTCACCACCTGCGCTGGAGCCCTCGTCCTCGGCCAGCCCCTCTGCTGCTGGCGTGACGCAGACCCTCTCTGTTAGGGACCAAGCGTGGGGTCATCATGCCTTTCCAGGCCATCGCTGCTATGTTTGCCCACTGATTATTAAAATTAGGCAAAGGGGCGGCAAGTGGTCCAACTGCAAAACATACGTTCCCTGCACCCGTCAGTGCCAGCAGCCCTGCTCCTCCTCACGTGATGGCAACTCCTCTTCTGCCTCTGGACCCCAAGCATTTGGGCAGGTCTACAACTCGGGGTTCATTGGGGCTGTCATGAAGGCTCCTGGTCCAGGCTGCTCTTCTGTTGGAATCAGGCCTCTGAACCACAGCCCAGAAGCATGAATTCCCCCACGTGGTCCGCTGGTATTAATCAGATGCCCCATCCTCTTACCTCATGGTCCCCAGCCCCATATGTCCTACCCACTGGACACAGCACTCACTGGCCGCCCCAGCCTTACTAAACTATGACGGTCTTAACCATTTCCCTTCTGAACATCAAGCACACAACCTGGCCTCTGTGATTTGGGGTCTCAGCGTCCCGTGGCTACCAGTGAGCCCACGCCGCTAGAGCCTCCACTGTCAGCCATGGTCTATGGGGAGACCTGCGCTGAGGGGAGGGAGATGCC
This sequence comes from Scalopus aquaticus, assembly GCA_004024925.1. Classification (NCBI taxonomy): domain Eukaryota; kingdom Metazoa; phylum Chordata; class Mammalia; order Eulipotyphla; family Talpidae; genus Scalopus; species Scalopus aquaticus. Next base: position 62,675 of record PVIJ01008311.1, read on the forward strand.
ATCTCTTGTTGCCTTGAGGAATGGCACATCCTCTGCACATGCCCACTGCATATCAGCAGCCAGGGAGTTTTCCAGCCACACATAGGACACCGCATTCCAGCACACTCATTTCTCGGGGACTTTTGACCCACCATGTGCCATCACACGTTTGCATCTGTACCTTACTTGATTTGCGCCAATGCTTGCTCCACGCCCTAAGAGCCATCCTGCCGCCCGTTAGCGCCCTGCCCTGGGGTCTCGCAGGGCCACTCCTGCACCACAGAAGTGTGCCTTTGTGTCTAGACGGGCTCCCCTGTCCAACTTTAAGTTCCAGTCACCTGAATGGACATCTCTAGACTCCATTCACAGGTGTATGCCACGCTCCTGGCTCCTTGGGTGCATGTTCCCCTAGAACTGGTCATAATTCCTGTACTCCCTCTACCCCTGCTTACCGAGTTCATTCAGACTGAAGAAATAAGATGAAGTCAACCTCCGAGGAAAGGCAGTAGCTTTGAAAGAAGGGGCTATTTTCAGCTCTGGACAACGCCTGGGGAGAGCTAACAGCTAGGGGCTGTCAGTCAGGAAACACATTCAGAGGGATAATTTGCTGACAGTGGAGGATAAGCCCTTCAGCTCTGAGCAGCGCAGCCCAATGTCCACTACAAGGGCTGTCTCCAACCTTCTGTACACCAGGATGACAGGACTTGTTTCGCAGGAGGTTCATTCTAGCAGCTGGACATCTAACGGGAATAAAACCTCTCGGGGAAATGTGGCAATAAGATATGGCCACAGAAAGAGACTTTAGACTCCATTCTCAGGTCAACAAAAGGAAGCTGAGGCCTGCCGCTGAGGGGAAGTACCCAAGGCGCATAGGCGGTTTGTAGCGGAGACTGGAGTCTAGGATGACCTCTGACCCTTTTCCAGAGATCTCTTCCAGATAGCACTGAGTACCCCTCTGTATTCTACATGCAGCTTCTGAGGTGATGCATCAGTCTCGAGATGAAGACGCGTGAGAGCCCAGATCTGCATCCAGTAAGCTGCTCATACCAGGAGGCAGGAGGGAGTAAGCCACCCATGAGGTGCTTCAAATCCAAGGCCCCAGCACTGCGGGCAAGTCTGTCAGAACACCCAGCTGTTCCAATATTGGTCCCTGCCATACAAGGCACTAGCTCCTCGTCCTGCAGGGTGAAGGCTGGAGCTGAAAGCAGGAGGGAACTTGGCAGCAGCTCCAGCCAATCTCCTCACCTTACACTTTGTCCCAAATTACACTGTCAATGGTGATAGAGCGGAGGACAAGACAAGAGCCAGAAGAGCCAAAGTCCTCTCCTCCCAGAGTTAACCATAATGCCTGGAGGAAGCAAACATCTGACTGCTATACTTGGAAACAGTAAGAACCAAAGAGCAAAGATGACACTATAAAGCACATTTGCAGACAGAACCCAAATGCTTTTCCCAGCAGCTAAAGGCCGCTCTGAGGGCAGGTCAGCAGTTGCTGGCCGTGTCCTTCCAGATGGAGGATGAACGATGAGAGCAGATAAAAGTTCAGCATTTCCCACTGACCCTATGGAAGTGGAAGTGGTGTGTGTGTGTGTGTGTGTGTGTGTGTGCACGCGTGTGTGTAGTCCAGTGGGCCAACCATCTACAGCAGTGTCCAAATTTCTTCCTCTCTTTATGTTTCCTAATAATGGAAGCCCCTTTAGAGTGGCCCTGGGTATACAGTCAGGTCTTTTTTTTTTAAAGATTTATTTATTTATACATACAAGCTGGGGTACAGGCCAGAGGCATGGGGTGGCGAGAGGGTTCACCAGAGACAGAGTGGGGAGCAGAACAGGCAGATCCGAAACACACTGCTGAGGGGAGCAGCGGGTGAGGCAGGAGAGGTCTGCCACGTCATGTGGGATTCTCCCCGGCTGGGCGTCGAACTTGCATCGCCACTGCCGACAGCTCCACAGCGCAGCGCTCAACCGCTGCGCCACCGGGGAGGCCCCTACAGTCAGGTCTTGATCACACCTTAGGGTATATCTGACCGTATACCCTCTTGAGTATGTTTACAAAAGGGAGGGTCCCCAAGATGGGGGAAGATTTGAAACCAAGGTCTTGATGATGCATAAGGGAAGTCTGTGATAAGGGAAGTCCTGGGGTTGGGGTGCGTCAATAGTGTTGGCGCCAATTCTCCAAAGTGTAGCCCTGGAGACCTGCCAGAGCATGAGCTAGAGCTACAGACAGGCCGCTCTCAGCTTTTCCCGACATATCTCGAGCCAGATAGCAGAGCCTAATGGTATAGTCTTTGGTATAGTCCTTGGAAGCAGGCAGTGAGTTCCTCAACCCTTCAAATGTTCAGAAAACCATATGTCAGCACCAGGGGCAGCGGATTTCTAAATCAGGACAGAGTTTTCAAGAGGTGGAGCTAAGGTACCTCCCAACAAGAGATTCCCCAAAGCTGGCTGGCTTGGAAGAGAAGGAGGAGGCAGAGAAGTGGCTCCTATAAATAACACGAACTTGTTAGAGCCCAGCTACCGTAAGTGGAATATTCCCTCTAGTGAGACCTGGGACTAGCATCCCCCTGGGCAGCGCTGTGCTGGTGCTCAATCACCTTTGCCAGCACCCAGGAATTACGGCTCTGACCCTATCACAGTGGCGTGAGTGCCGTGGCCATCCACCTGCCCACATATGACCCTGAACGTGCCCTCCAGGTCACCAGCATTTTCTCCCATCTGGTATGTATTTGTCCATTTCACAGGCATTTAAATCACCACTCTGCCCTCCCCTCCCTTTCATATAGACTTGAGCTAATAAAGCCCAATTCAGAGAGCATATTTCTAGAGAAGACTATGTTCTAGCTTCTGCTGACAGTGTTTACTTTAAGCAATAGATGTTTATGACGAAGAGGAGCTGATCACTTGGGGTCTTCCCTCTATTATGAGCTTTGGGGGTGAGGCGAAGAGGGGGTGTGAGCTCAACCACTCTTATTCCTATTTCTCACTTGCAGGGAAACTACTTTTTAAAAATTACTTTAAAGTAATTCAAGCAAATGACTCACTAATTGAAATACTGGTAAAAGAGAAAGCTGCTGGCACTTTGAAAACTGGGCTTGGAAGGAAGAGACCAAGAGGTGGAGCCCGAGGCAGGCAGCGCACTAGACGCCCAGGGCTCACGGAGGACCCCGCCCCAGCCGGCGCCCAGGCATCCACGGGGCACTAAGCCGCTCCAGGGTTTGCGGCCTCTGTGTCCATTTTGTCTGGTCAAATGGCCTGGGGATGGGGGGGCTTAAAGGGACAGAGCCACAGTCACAGCAAATGTAGCTTCCAGAGAGGATGTCTCTCCTTGCCCTGTGTTCCACGGCGTCCCTCATCTCAGCCTCTGTTTGCCTCATGTGCCCGAGATAATACCCCCACGGGGCTTAGCAAATCCCCTTGGCTTTAACTGACCGATCCCGCTCTAGCTCTAGGACCCCAAAGCCCGCTGCCTGGGCACCCTAATGAAGGCAGGTGCCCAGATCCTGCCTCTTGCTCTGGCAGCCCTCTGCCTCGACCCCCTGAGCCCCTCCAGGTGTGCCGGGCACTTCCGCCAACACCTGCCGGGGGCAAAGCTCTCATTTCCGTCTCACTGGTGCCGCACCACTGGCTCGCCTCCAGCCCCTGTGCTCCACTCGCAAATGCCGATCTAATGGCATCCAGCACCGGGGAAGGGCTGAGAGTGACGGTGGCTGGGACAGAGTCACCTGCCGCCGGGGCTGCCGGGCCAGCAGACTGCAGCACCTGCCACGGCAGCCTGGCCCAGCCTGACAGTGTCCTAGAAATATGACTGCTTCCTGGAGGCATAAAACACTCCGTGACGGACCCTAAGACGCTGAGAGCCGTTCCCTCATTTGATAAATCAGGAAACTGCCGAGAGTAGTAAGACATCTTGCCAACGTACCTGAGGGAGCAATTGGCAGAACACGCGGGGTCCCATTTTCTCCGACCCCAGGTCTGAGTGTTTAATCCATCAGCCGGCACCCCCTGGAAGCGCCGCTGTGGACACAGCCGACGGTGTGGACAACAGCTCCGGGAAGGCCGGAGCTGTCTCCCCACCTCCCCTTTTGTTCCTCTCCCTGATTAGGGCCCGCAGGGCCGGCTGACTTCCGTTGCTCCCAGGTCCCGGGAGCACCCCCAGGAGGACTCTTCCCCAAGAACTTGCTGTCCTCCCTCCAGTTTTCGTTCAGACACTCCCCTCACAGGGAGCGGACCTGAGCAAGTGATTTTAATACTTCTCGCCACTGCGGGGTTCTTCTGAGCACCAGCCTCTCTGGAACCGGTTCGCTCAGGCAGTGTGTCTCTGTGGGCAAACTCTCTGAGCCTGGGTCCCTCCCCTCTGCCATCTGCCCGTTGCTATTCCCCAGTCACAGGGCAAGATCCTCCTAGAGGCCCCTTCCAGCCCCGGCATCTCTGCAAGTCTCACAAAACAGAAAAGTCCACCAAGAAAGAGGCCCCGCAGAGCGGCCCCCTGCATCGCCGGTGGCCGAGTGTAGCCAGGAGCCAGGCAGGAGGAGTAATCAACTCTTCCTCCCACAAGGCAACTGCACAGCAGTCATGTCTGGGGGGGGGGGAAATGCCATTACTGGCCTTGGGAGAGGGTAATGACCCAGACCACAGCCTGTGAGATGAGGCAGCACCGGCCCCCGGGAGGCCGCCGTCGTGGGCACAGCCCACAGGGCAGGGGAGGGCACTGTTCTCCTGGGCAGCGGGGGTGGGACTGTGGACTGGGCGGAGCCGTGGCTTCCGCTTTCACACCCCGGCTGCAGGATGCGCCCCAGCCTCCTGGGGTGGAGGGGCGGGAGTAGGCGCACAAGCAAAGCCACGTAACCAGTAACCCTCCTCTTGACCGAAATCCTTAAAGAAATTTTTTAAAATATTTTCATTTTTCAGAATTTTATACAGATAGGATGGTATAAAAAAATTTTAGTCACTGGGGTGAGTGATGGAAATCACACTCGCACTGGTCAGAGGGATTGAGAGCCAGCTTCCCTGCTGGGCAGCCCAGGGCCAGGCAGTTTTCGCTCTGAGCCTTGTTTTCCTCACAATCTCACTTCATCCAAGGGCTCTAGGAGACCAATTTGTTCATTAAAAAAATTAGATTGCACGCCCACCATTCAAGGCTATGACGTGCTCTTAACAAGCAAATGCTAGTAAGGGCTGCAAAGTAATATAGTGGCTGTTGCTACATGTGTAGAAGAGTAACAGTGAGCATGAATTGTGTCAGACACAACTGCAAAGCCTTTACATTATTAACTATTTCAGGCCCCTAAAAGCCCCTATAAATGAGATCCTAATGGTTCACCATTTTCTATAGTTGAATAAATTCAGCAGTCACATATCCAACAGCCAGAACCAATCAAAGTGCTTTTATCCTAGCAGGAATAGCAGATTATAGCAGACAATTACAAAATTACAGTGGGATATGCCAAATTAAAATTTATAAAGTAATAGGAAAGAGACCCAATGGAGCAAGTGGTCACAGGCGACTATGAAGCTAGAGCTGAGAAAAGAGAAAGCCCCGAGCGTGAGTGAGGCTGGAGTAAAGACAGAACAGGCCTTGCACACTGTGTGATGCAGAGCAGTCGCTCAATAAATGCCAGGCCCCCTCCCTTAGCAACTCCTTGTTACAGAAAGTTGTCGTGAATTTCCACGGCAATGTTTTTAATCATGTGAGGACGTTGGGCAGCCCGTGGAGGGATGACACCAACAAAGTGGTTTCTGCCTTGGCTTAGTCACCACTAGTCTTTCAAATATGAACCACCTCTTCGTTGGGAGAGCTGCTTGGCGACAGACTGTTTCAGTTTAGCAAGATCACTGGGGCCACTGGCTAGGAAACAGGGTGGAGTGAGGACACTTCTAACCCTGAGGATGAAGAAGGGATGAAAACCAGAGTAGACATGACCTTTGAGTCAGAAACCTGCCCAAATATAGAAGACCAAAAGTAACTGCAGTCCCTGGAAAACTCAGGAAATCCCGCCCTCACCCAAAGGGAAAGATCATCCCCAAAGTCTGATCTGGAGAGCATGTGGAATGTGACGGTGTCCACTATCCATAGCCACTTGAGAATAAGCCAACGGATTCACCTAGTAACACACTGTGGAGAAATTTAGACATTGTTCTACAACCAGCTTAAGGATCTTGGCTATGACAATTTGGATGGATGGATGGATGGATGGATGGATGGATGACCTGTCTCTATGACAGCTCTAAGTGACTAATTCCAATCATTACCTTACTATTAAGGAACAACCAATTCATCCTGATAGAAGCTGGGCCAGTTTAATAAATACATTTTCTGGCACTCAGACAGAGAAGCTATTAGGCTAGTAATGAAAGCTGCACTTTCAGACCAGCTATTTGTGGCAAGATGACTGTTCGATATATTTTGAAGGTCCTTGATAATCCATCCAGTGTATCCTCTATATTGTGTGGAAGTCCTGGGAAATACTTCAGGAGAAGAGGAAGAATCCAAGATGACCTCACAAGTTACAAGAAGGGTAGATCCACTTTTACATGTTTTATGTTAGGATTATGCTAAGAATTTATTTGAACCACATTCTTCAATGCTAAATCACAGATCTGATGTCATTTATTATGGAGAATCTCCTTTTAATGTACACATGTGGGAAGTAGGTGAAAATAACCTCTATAATTAAGGGAACTTTAAAAGCTCAGTTGTTTTAAGGATTTCACAATAAATATACAAGAAATATAATTATCAGTGTATGATGTTTTTGGTAAATTAATGAAGAGTTTTCAAATATATTTACAACAAACCTGTAATTTTAAATATTTGCCTTGCAATCTTGTTTACAGAAGCCATATTGCATCATCCTTCTAGCTCCTGCCACTCTTCTTAAGTTTGAACAATTTGGGTCCACTGCAGTCGATCTTAAGTAAAAGAGAAAGTTGTGTCTTCAAGGAGTACATTTTTAAATTTCAAATATTTTTAAACTCCAGGAAGCAACTGCATTATTTCCTTCTCGAGTTGTGCAAATTCATTACTGGCTGATTGTGGTGAAGAGCTTACATGTGATATGTGTTCTAGAACAGACAGTAGTAACAGAACAGATTAGTATTGGATTTAACTTGTTTATTGCACAGAGTGCAGCATGCCTAAACTAGCATGCATTTTATAGAAAACGGTGCTGCAGAAAAGGCAGGCAGACACTCCCCAGGCCTTCCAAAGGGCTCTTCAGCCTACACCAGAAAAGTTGTGGGGTTGGGGGGTTGGGAACTGAGTAAAAGCTATGTGTGAGATGAGCCAATTTTCAGTGAAATGGCTGTGTGGAGAGTCCCATCAGCTCCTTTGCAAATGGACAAGTCATAAACCTGCCTAATGACTTGGAAACTCAAATTGCCCCTTTCATTTTAAAGAATTTTTAATGTTGTCCTCTCCAATGGGCACCATTAAGAAAGAAACCCTTCACTCCTCCACATGGTTTCCCTGGTAGGCAAGCATGTTTGCAGTAAGACCGGAGGGAAAGGAACTCTCAGTGGGGAAAGATATGCATGGAGAGAGACGGGCTTGCTAATTTCCCCAACCTGCCCAATCCACTAAGGCGGAGAGACTGCAGGGCATGCGGACCACAGAGAAAGTAGAATTGATCTCAGCTGTGATTGCATCTTCCAACCATTTTAATCTCTCTTTTGACACTGTAAAATAACACTTTCTTCAAGGAACATTCTTTAATCTTATAATTTGAAAACAAATTCTATTTCAGCTGTCCTTCCGGTAGGCGACCTTTAATGGTTTTGCTATAGGTAAAACTCTGTCATTATGTTCTGCCTCCCGCTCAGCTTTCTGGATATCAAATTGCTCAGATGCTGCAGTTTTTGTCAGTGATAATATTGCCCTTTCAAAATTTCTCTGTAATCAGCCCGAAAGGATTCATTCTGAGCGGTGGTTTCATTTATTTATTGAAATGCATTTCTCAAACAAAGCAGGTTAGTTGTTTCTAAATGTCAGGGTCTGGGAGCAGATTTGAAAATATTCTGCAAAATGCAATTGACCATTTGCATGCACTTGAGAAGGAAGCAAACCCAGGAGTGACCGCTGGTCCCAAAAACTCCAGTGCCTGGCTCCGAGGAATAGCGGTCAAGTGCACGAGCGGCCTGCGGAGGGATGATGCTTACAAAGTGGTTTCTGCTTGGATTAGTCACCACTGATCTTTCAAATATGAACCACCTCTTCGTTAAGAGAGCTGCTGTTGACAGACTGTTTCAGTTTAACAAGGTCACCGGGACCAGTGGATTGGAAACAGGGTTGGAGCAAATTCTCCGGACTCATCTGGGAGAACCGGGACCTGCTGCACTTCATTTGGAGGAAACACAGGACTCTGGACCAGGCAGGAAAAATGAAATAACCTGTGTTGAAAACCCACTTGAAATGTAAAAGTATTGGCTGGTGTATGTCACTGAAGGAAGAGTAAAATTTACGTTCTTCAAACATAGCTCTTACCACTCCAGATTTTAAGTCATCCAGATATTTTATCTTTTTTCTATTCCCCCGCTAAAAAAAGCAACAATCCCCTGTTGTCTACTGAATAATACCTAATCTTCTGAGGCTGACATTCCAGGCTCTCCATAAACTGGCATCAGCCTTTGAAATTGTAATTCCTTGCCACTGCCTCCTTCCATGCCCACCCTTGACACACTCCAGGGAGACTGGACCCCCCTCCATTCCTAATCAAGCCCCACATTTACCCAGGTGGGCCCTTCGGTGACAGCGGCAGACTGTTTCTCCTTTCAGGCAGCGTGGCAACTCCAGCTGATACTTCAAAGCTTGGAACAAACGCCTCCCCCCACGCTGCAAGAAGACCTCTCGCTGCCTTCTGCAATTTCATGATACCTGGTAGTTCCCAGCGCCCATACCAGAAGGGCTGACTTGAAGGCAACCTGGATACACACTGCTCAGCCCTCCAGGGAAACCTCCCTGAAGACAGGCCGGGTCCTCGGCCATCGCTCTGCCCCAGTGCTCCCCAACTCTACTGAACACCTCGGTCACCGGGGAGTTTTGTGGATGCCCCAGGGCAGGATCCACCTTAGAAACTGGTGCAAATAGTCTGAAGTTGGGGTCTGGGCATTTTTTAAACTGTCTTAAACATTTTTAAGTGTATAGGTCAGTAATGTTAAGAGTATTCACACTCTTGCATGTCACACTCTAACCTGTCTCCAGAACTTTCTCCTCGTGCAAAAACTGAACTCTATAGCGACTCAATAACTACTTCCCATTCTCCTATCCCCCCAGCCCCTGGCAACCACCATTCTACTTTATGTCCCTATGAATATGGCTCCTCCATGCACCTCTATGAAGTGAAAGCATACCACAGTCCCTGTCTTCTTGTGACTGGTTTATTTGACCCCATATAATGTCTTCACAATTCATTCATGTTGTAGTAGATGACATATTCCTTTACTTGAAAGATCGAATAATATTCCACTTTCTCAGTCCATTCACCTATCAGTGGGCATCCAGCTGCTTCCTCCTCTTTTTTAAAAAAAGATTTATTTATTTATGCATACAAGCTGGGGTACAGGCCAGAGGTGTGGGACAGCAAGAAGGCTCACCAAAAACAGAATGGGGAGCAGAACAGGCAGATGGATGGAAATACACTGCTGAAGGGAGCAGCTGGCAAGGCAGGAGAGGTCTGCTATGCCATGTGGGAATCTCCTGGGCCAGGTATTGAACTTGCATCACCACAGCTGCCCACAGCTCCACAGCGCAGCGCTTAACCACTGCGCCACCCGGGAGGCCCCTGCTTCCTCCCCTTGACTCTTGTGAATAACACTGCTGTGACCTCAGGCGCTCAGACATGTCTCCAAGGTTTCACTTTCCCTTGCTCGGGATAGACACCCTAAAGCGGGGTTGCTGGATCCTTTGCCAACTTTAGGTTAACTTTTCCATAGTGGCTTCTCCACTGCACATTCCCCATCACCATTAATAAGAATACTAATTTCCCTACATCCTCAACACTGCTTGTTGTGTCTGTTCTTTTGAAAATAACCATCCTGATGGGTGTGAAGTGGTACTTGTAGTTTTGATTTGCATTTCTCTAATTGGTGATGTTAAGCATCTTTAATTTATATGCTTGTAGGTCGCTGGCGTATCCTCTCTGGGAGCTGTCTGTTCACGCCTTCCACCTATATTTTAATCAGGTTACTTAGATTTTTTCTTGTTGAGTTGTAGTGTTTCTTTATATATTCTGATATTAATCCCTTGTCAGATAGACCCTTCGGAAATATTTTTTTCCCATTTCATAGTTTGCTTTTCACTCTGTTGATTGTGTTTTGCAGTTTATAAGTTCAATGTAGCCCATTTGTCTATTTTTCCTTTTATTGCCTGGGCTTTTTGTACCATATCTAAGAAGTTATTGTGAAGTCCAAGGCCATGAGGCATTTTCCCTAAGTTTTATCAAGGGGTTTTACAGTTTGAAGCCTTATGTTTAAGTCTGTAATCAATTTTGAGTTAATTTTTGTGTATGATGTAAGGTAAAGGTTGAACTTCATTCTTTTCCATGAGGAAATCAAATTTTTTCACCATTTGTTGAGGGGGCTGCACTTTTCCAGCTGAGTAGATTTAGCACTCTTGTTGAAGATCATTTTGCCATAGATGCCAGAGTATATTTCTGGCTCTGGCTTCTATTCTCCTGATCTATACCCCCATCTTTATGCCAGTACCACATGCTGATTGCAGTAGCTTTCTGCTAAGTTTTGAAATGAGTCAGTGTGAGGCCTCCCGCTGTTCTTTTTTTGCAGGATTGGCTGGGCTATTTGGGGTCCCTTGAGAGTCCATAAGAAGTTTAGGATACAGAGACACGCCCAAAATCATGGCGGCGAACAGACGGTAGGATCAGGCTCTCCCACAAAAAATCGATTTATGGAGAAAAATATCCCTAACTTTGAGAGCTGACTTGAAGAGAACCGGATACCCTACGCAATACAATCAACCCCGGGGGTGCTTTGGACTTGAAAATACACTGAAAAGTCAGAGTAAAGAGAAGGGAAAAAACATCGGACTCCACACAAAGGAGCAGCAGAAAGGAGAGGGGCGAACCGGCTTCCCCTGAGAGCCACTGAATACAAGACACGCCACGAGAAACACAAAAATTCAACAAAGAAAAAAGAAAATCCAGAAGATACCCAGCCACAGCCAAGGCAACTCAGACACTAGGGAACCACAAACACTCCTGAGCAAGTAAAACCAGGAGTCATGCCCGCCAGCACCAGTGGAAAACTACGAACAGAGCAAAGCAGAAAACCAACAACGGGAAAGAAAAAAGTCACAAATGACCCTCAAAACAATACACCACAAAAAGAAAATCCCTCTCCAGAACCCATTAATATGGACATAGAAGATTACATCCACCTAACATATAAAGACTTCAAAATAGCCATCACAAAAAAATTGATAGAATTAAATGAAAAGAACAAAGAACTGAGGAACAAGAATGAATCCATAAAGAAGAAATTGAAGGAACTGGAAGATTTAAAAGAACTGAAGAATGAGAATGAATCCATAAAGAAGAAATTGAAGGAAATGGAAGATTTAAAAACATTACTAGAGGAGCTGAAGAAATGCAGGGAAAGCCAGAAAAGTGAATTAAAAGATATGCAGGGAAGAATAAGCACTCTGGAAGATAAAGATACTAACAGAATCAAGGCAGAAAAGGAAAGAGAAAAACAAAGGAAAAAGAAAGAGGAAAAGCTTCGAGAACTATCTGACACCATGAAAAAAGGAAAAATCAGAATCATAGGAATCCCGGAAGGAGAAGAGAGAGACAAAGGAACAGAGAAACTTCTCAAGGAGATAATTGAAGAAAACTTCCCAAACATGAAAAAGGAAACAAAAGTTGACATACAGGAAGCCAGACGATCTCCATATTATTACAACGAAAGAAAAAAAACTGCAAGACATATGATAGTAAAACTATCGAGAATTCAAGACAAGGAAAATATATTGAAAATGATGAGGGCAAAGAAACAAATAACCTATAAAGAAAAGCCAATCAGGCTGACATCAGATTTCTCTGAAGAAACACTACAGGCAAGAAGAGATTGGAGGGACATATATAACACACTACATGCCAACAAATGTCAACCAAGAATGCTCTACCCTGCAAAGCTCTCATTCCTCTATGAAGAAAAAACATGGACCTTCTCCAACAAACAGAAACTACAGAAATTCATCACTACCAAACCCCCACTCCAAAGAATACTAGAAGAAGTCATGAAAACAAAACCAACAGAAGACCAGGAAACACAGAATAAGGTAAGAATTCGAACCACAAAAGAGTAAACAAACAAACAAACAAAAAATATGGATGACGGTGTATCAATATTAACTGTAAATGTAAATGGACTAAACACACCAATTAAAAGACACATCATAGCAAGATGGATCAAAAAACAGAACCCAACCTTCTGCTGTCTACAACAAACACATTTAATTGAAAAAGATAAACAGAGATTAATAGTTAAAGGATGGAAAACAATCCTACAAGCAAATGGACCAAGAAAGAAGGCAGGAACAGCTATACTTATATCAGATAAAATAGACTTCAAACTTAAGAAGGTAAAAAAAGACAAAGCTGGCCACTTCATCATGATAAAGGGAAC
>PVIJ01008312.1:0-75287 GCA_004024925.1 Scalopus aquaticus
AGTATTCCATTGTGTATATGTACCACATCTTCTGGATCCAATCATCTATTTTTGGACATCTGGGTTGCTTCCATACCTTTGCTATTGTGAACAGTGCTGCAATGAACATACGGGTGCATGTATCCTTTTGGATTAGTGTTTTTGTATCCTTTGGGTAAATTCCCAAAAGTGGGATTGCTGGGTCGTATGGAAGCTCCACACAATACATCTGATAAAGGACTGATAACAAAAATTTACAAAGAACTCACACAACTCAACAAAAAAAAGCCAATAACCCAATAAATACATGTGTTTCTTATGTGAGTGGGATAGCCGAGCAAGTGATTGCACTACTTGCGGAAGGAATGGACTTGCAGACAAAATGTAGCAGTTGGAGAGAAGAATATCCAGCACCCAGCTCTGGTCGAGGCTCACAAAATCCTGCTACCACCCCTTCACATCAAACTAGGTTTGATGAAGAATTTCGTGAAAGCCATGGACCGGACCTCACCAGCTTTCCGATACCTGCATGAAAAACTTCCTCGAATCAGTGAAGCAAAGATTAAAGAGGGAGTTTTTGTGGGTCCTCAGATTCGAGAGCTCTTCAAAGATGACCAGCTCAACAACTTGCTGCAGGGTGATGCGAAACAAGCATGGAATGCTTTTCGCCTAGTGTCTACAAACTTTCTTGGGAATGTTAGGGCAGAAAACTACAAGGTACCAGTAGAAGACATGCTGATGCAGTATCAGAAACTTGGCTGCAATATGTCTCTAAAGATCCACTTCCTTCATTCCCGTCTGGATTTCTTCCCTGAAAACTGTGTTATGGTTAGTGATGAACATGGCGAATGTTTTCATCAAGATAGCGCATCAATGGAACAAAGATACCAGGGAAAACGGTCCACTAGAGTGCTGGCTGACTACTGCTGGACACTCCCCAGAGATGCTCCTGAACAGCTGTACAAGAGACAAGTGAAGAAATCTAAGAAGTAGTCTATGACTTCATTTTTTACAGGTATTAACTGTAGGCCTATTACTATTGGCATGCATTTAGTGATGTAAAAATCAATTTATTGCAGATTACAAAAAAACCTAGAACCTAAATTAGAATTTGACTGTCGTATTCGTGTTGAGCACGTACAAATTGATAGAAAATGACTAATTTTATTTCAGTAACATGACTTTTGTAAAAATTTGTTGACCAGTGTATTTTTCTCTGTGCTTGGTGCTCTGAGGGGTTCAAAAGAAGAGAAAGGTATAGGCTGTACTAAATGGAATCTTAGATTTTAGGGAGTAATGTAACAGACTGAAAAATAAAATCTGTCAGCAAAATAGTATATTTTAAGAAACACATTTATACCGTGGCCAGTTTTATGAAAATAATACTTGTACTGTAGACAGTAGTGACTTGGTATATGCAAATAGCCAGCACAGCGCCACCTACTGGTACAACATCTGAGAGTCTCTTGTGCTCTCTCCCATTCTTTGCCTTACTGATTTCTATTCATTTTCAGTTCAAGTGTCACCTACTCTAGGGAGCTTCTCTGACTTCAGTATCCTCTTTACCACTCTTTTCACTGTGTCTCCCTAAATGCTCTTCCTCTGTTTTCCCCTCTTCACCCTAAATGTTCATTCTCTGTGCTGCAGAGATCTATAATCACACATGTAAGCTTTTAAAGATAACTACATATATGTCGGTCTTTCTTCCCTGAGTTCTCAGATTGTTCCTTTTTTGGTTGTGACTAAGATTTATTGAATTCTCATGTTTCTAACGTCTTGAGAGGATAACAGCCTAATGACTTATCTTTAAATAGATGTATGATTCTCTCTGTCATGCTCTCATAAACAGGGCGAAGTTCTACTGGGACCGCCCAAGGTCAATGGCATGTATAGACAAATAAGAAGCAGCAATAAAAACGTCATTAGAGGCAAGCTCCAGCATATTTCAACATGACTTAGTCATTAGAAAGTTAAATAAGCTATGGAGATGTGAGGAGTTCTTTATAAATTAAAACATTTTCTTATACTTAAGACATTGATGTTAAATATTGACCCAGGTTGAAAACTTTGTACTTTCATGATAGGGGGTGGGGTCTTAAGGAAATGATCTTTAAGATCCTTACAAACTACATGAGACCTCTGCCTCTGCCTGACTTTCTTGCTCATTATTTCTAGGCAAGTTGATAATCATGTGTCCACTAGTTCCATTCCAAACAGATTTCAAAAATTACAAAAACTCTAAAATTTCAATATAGCAACAAATTTCAATAACTTGGAGTAGCAATTAGCAATTAAATTCCATAAATGTTAAAGGACTTAGAGCATTAGATATCTTCCTAAGGGTAAATTTGAACCTGCAGTTGCATATTCCAAACTGCACTTCAAACTTCATATCAAGCTCCCTTTAAAAGTATTGCGCAGCGAAATACTTTTGGGAACTCTGCCTGTAATTTCCCTCTTTTGGAATCTCATCGTGCATTTTAGCTATTAAATGTTCTGCCAAGCTCTGCAGTAAAATGACCTGTTAAACTTTGTTTAACCTCACTTTCCCCAAACTAATTTGATATTAGAATCCTTTTGTGCATGTATTAACCATTTAGTTCCATGGAACTAGTACTCTGTGGAACACAGTTTGAAAAAAGCCTGCCTGAGCTCTTTGTTCCACAGCTCTATGACGCTACCCTCAGGCGTGGTGGGCCTCATTTCACTGAACTTCAGCCAACTTCTTTCTGAAGACTTTTGTACACAGCAACTTGGGGACTGGCACAGTGTCCATCTTCAGTGTTGGATTTGCCTTTGAGGAAAATTGCCTGAGTCCCGTTCTGTGGCATGACTATTTCATGATAACTGTCTCTATGTCAGGTTCTATGAGTGATAAAAAGATATGGAAGACACAACCCTTGCCTCAAAGAAGTAACTAATTATGTAGACATTGAGAGGAAAATAAAATTGAGTGATAACATCAACTGATGCAGATGACAGGTACTACTGGAATCTAGAAGAGAGAGCACTAAGAATGAGAGGGATAAGTGAAAGGAGATGAAGAATAGTGATATGAGCTAGACGAGACCAAAGAAGTTAGTCTGGGCTCCAAGATCGTCATCAGAGATAATTCCAATTAGATTCGGGATTACTTTCATGTAGGTTGCTATTTAGCCAGTGAGTAGCATGAAAGAAATACATGAATAAGATTATAAGTGTTTATGGCTCTCACACCTGAATGTCTCAGAATCACACCCTGAACTGAATTTCAGCAGCCTCAGAATCCCACAGAGTGGAAGTTCTCCCATAATGGAGGAGCTCAGAGCTCCAGGCTTTTTGCCTTTTCTTTTATGGGATGCTGAAGAAAACATACCAGTAGGCAAAGTTTAACTCTTAGCGTGTATTCTCTAGCAAGGTTCAGTGAAGAGATTTTATGTGCCTTTTCTTATTACATCATTAGATTAACAGCAGGTCATATTTTGGTCTACCACAGTTGGTGGGGAGTATAAGAGACAATGAAAATAAGAGCAAATAAAATCGAGAAAGAGTGAAGACAGCATATGAGACCAAGTACTTATTGCGCTAGAATGTGAGAACCATGTGTGTTACATGTCTGTTAGGCCCTTTATTTAAAACTCAAGTAAACAGGACTTCTTATACTTATGGGGAGAAAATGGAGGCGATGGTGTGAGCTGTCCCAAAGCCTTAGACATAAAGATCGCATTCTTACTTTTATTTCTTGGGTTCTCATGCCAGTACAAACTTGTTGGAGAAAATAAACCGTACCCCTTAAATCCCTATAATGTAAGAAGGTGGTTGCTATATTACCAATGCCTTTATCCATGGCTTTTTAAGTGGTGGATGAGGTTACTCTTACATATGTTTTGTAAAATAATCTAGTTGCATTAAATATGAATCTTGTGTGTGTTCTTTCTTGTCAGTAATTTGATGGTGGCAGTAATTTTGCCTTGTCTCCCTCTGGCCCCATGCTCTGTCCCTCGCTAAGAGTACATAGCTCTCTTTGGGTTCCAGGGAAAATTGGGCAGAAAAAAATCTACAATTGATACGACGCGTTTCCCCGTCTCATTTTTAAGGAGGCTTTATCAGGTTTAATTAGACAGCTGCCACCTCTCGGGATTTTCAGTGTATATTTAAGGAGAGAAGCATGAGTTGTCCTCTGTGAAATGAAAAACAATGTCATCAAAACTGTCTCTCCAATGCTCTGCTGGCTCTTTACCCACAGCCTAGAAACGTGTTCAAGTTTCTTCTAGTGCTCTGTGGAGAGTTTCTTGGTAAAGACACACAGATTGTATTAGCTTTGATAGCAGTGTTTTCATTGGGAAATGTCTAAAATGGAATGAAATATTCAGACAGGAAATATTTGGGGAGAGAAAGAGGAGACTGGTTTGCTCTGGAGTAGGAGAGGTTGACCTGAGAACGGCGACGGCAATGCTAAATAAATTTCCCACTCATCATGCAACTCTGATCTTAAATACCTAGTGCATCTAGGACAGCTAAAGCGGACAGGTGAATGTGCTGACAGGAAATAGGTGGGGGTGAGAAGGGTAGAGTAAAAGAGATGCTGAAATTCCCTTACATTAAGCACTATGAAAGGAGCTGCCTCTTCCTCCCCTGCACACTCCTGCTTCACTGGCTGGTTGTCCTTTATTTCTTCTGCTTCCATGGCTGTGCTTGAGGGTTTCCAGATTTTACTGGATAACAGTGCTGAGTGGTGGGTAGTTTGCCTGTTGTCTTGCTCATCTGAGGTATGCAGAGGGGATGGCCCCACCCACATCTTTTGTTTTATATATGTATTTTTTGCTATCATTCTGTCATTCCCATTGTGAAACAAACTTAAAGACTAGTATCTGTTGGCACATTAAGATGCATTAGTTTCTACTCATCCAGCTAGACAGGAGAAAAGAAAAAAAAAAAAGGAGCTTCCAGGAATCTCTAATCTTCCCTGAAGAATGACTTGGTGATGCCTGAATCCCTCTATTGTCCCCATGAAGCTGAACAAATCTCTAGCCAATATTTTAGAAATTAGCTGCAAATTAGCTTTCCTTCCCTAGGTCTTTTATCATTTCACTCAGCCTTGGCTTCCCTCCTCAGCAATTTGCCTGATACACTGTTCATCTACAGATCCAGGAAGTGCCAATTAGGAGGTCTGCGACTACATCCAGGCTTTGATGCTGCCTGAGATCCGCTGTTCTACTTGTGAGATGTGTGCAGGAGGAGATGTGAGCTTAGGATGTCTCTGGCTTAAGTTTGAAGAGCTGAAATTAAACAAATAGGAAGTAAAGAATAGTTAAAAAGTACATAAGTAATTTTGGTTGCTTATGAAGTGTCAGTCGTTGTGGTAAATTCTCTACATTAGCATTTTATATAATCCTCCATATCCTCGAGAGGACACATTACCAGAAGACACATGGCTGCAGATTCTGTGCACAGGGCACACCTTTTGGCCAGAAAAAGAGGTGACTGGTTTGCTCTGGAGTAGGAGAGAAGGTTGACGTAAGAAATGCCATGCTAAATAAATTCCCATTTCTCCCATTTTGCTCTCCATGATGGCAGAACTATGAATGAATCATTTTGTTGAATTGTTTTGATCCCACATACTTGAAGTGAGGATCAGCTGTTCCTTTTAAACTGGAAATGATACACGCGTCCTTGGGTTGCTGTGAGGGCAGAATGAGACAATGTGTGGAAACAGAACATGGCTGGGGTCGCTTATAGGATCTATTGTGTCTTCCGTTAGAGTGTGATTTTAGTAAATACTTGATTGGTTAAAGATTGAATGTTGGTGATGATTACTGATGTTCTTTCGGACAGTGTTTATGGAGCACCTTTAATTAGTCTACCTTTTCCTATGTAATACTGAAATGGATGAATTACATGTCTATGAGAAATTTATGGTCTAATTAAATAAGACAAGGAAAAGCACAAACTATTGAATTACACAAAAATGATGACATGCAAAGAAAGTTGGGACTGAGGTGCCATTTTAAAAAAAACAGATCTGAATTTTCTGAGACTTTCCCACACTTTCTCTTTATTCCAAGTTTCCACGGTTTGTGTATGTGCATGTGCATGGGTGTGCACAGAAACACACAAATTTGTAGATGGAATTGCAAACCAAATGCAGTACATTGCCATATTTTGGGAAATGACACAGATACTTTTGTTGTTCTGGGAGGAAGGGGCCTTATGGTCCTTTGACGGTTATAGGTTGATACCTTCTGTGGAGTGACTTGTTTACTCACATCCTTTACTGGTTGGCTAGTGGTTGTTGCTGACAGCTGCTGAATACAGCTCTCCGTGCTACCACATCTCCCCTCAGTTCTTGCTGGTACTGCTGACCCGCTTGAATCATTGGCATAATGTTCAGCTGGATTGGCGGGTAACTCTATGCTCCTCACCAGAGCAGAGCTCATGGCACGCCCACTGTCTCTAATCCCACATGAGGGCCCCAGGAGAGGGTTTGTGAAACTCCCAAGCACCGTCTTCCCTTCCCTTCTAAGCCTGGCCACTTTACCCCATCCTTGGGGCTTATGCTGGGCTACTCCAGGTTGGTGAGGGATGCCTGCTGGGGAGATTTCCTTCCAGAGCCCCAAATGGGACGCCAGCCAAGATCCCTCTTTTTGGAATCCCTCCATCTTGCTCATGTTCTTTCCTTCTCTTGGACTTTGACTTGCTTTGGTGGTGAGATTAGGACTCTCATCCATTTGGTTAATGTGTTCTTCCTTCTTTCCACAAACTAATTAACTGAAAGAGTGGGTTTTCTTTTCTCAGCCTGTGACCTTTCCTGCTCCAATGCCACAAGTCTTACGGAGTAGCTTCCTTGATGGAAAGATTCTTCTCCCCATGCCCCATAATGTCAAAGACACTTGCTTTATAATTTCCAGGCAAGAGTTCTTTAAGATCCACAGTATCATTTGAACTATGTTGATACTGGTAATGTAAGTATTACCAAAAATGAGTTCTATAAGTAGTAGTCATACAAATGACAGTGTGGTAAGGTCCATAGACATAGGAAATAAAGAAGTAGGAGATTTCAGAGGAGGTGAAGATAATGAGGTATCTTGAAAGATTTTTATTTTTGTTTTATGGAAGAGGTTTGATATTCTTTTGAACACATATAATGTATTAACAGGTGAAACTGGAGGAGTAGATTATTTCATTTAGTAAAAGTGACTTGCACTTTAGTAGAGACATGGTGTAACTGAATACTAAAGAAACATCTCACGTTCAAGATGTGGTGGTGATATAACGTTTCCCTAAACACACAAAAATGGTAATATAGAAAAAAACAAAAATAAAGATAAAATTAAGAACAAGATAAATGTTGCTGTGTATCAGAAATGAAATAGAAATAGGAAGTTATCATGAGGCCTAGCACGGTCAGCCTAGCGGGATCTGGTTCACAGATGCAGGCTGGGGAAACCAAGAGCTCATTTGTGGGAAACTAACATGTTCTCCACAATCCCAAATACCAAACTAGGTTTATTAGAAGTCATCAGTGTGTCGGTTTAGTGAAGGTTTTTTTCCTTTTTTAAACACTGCATTTAGTTATTAAGAGACTTAAACAAAGCATATTTCATTTTTTAATTTAAAATTTTAACTTAAATAAAATTGATGGATTGTGTTAAGTTTAAGGTGCACAACACAATGATTTGATACATTTATATATTGCAATATGATTTCCACCAGTGCATTTGCTGACACCCCTATCATGTCATCTAATTATCATTTTTACTGGTGATACTTAAGATCTGGTCACCTAGTAATTTTAAAGTATATAAAACAGTATGCTGACTATAATCACTATGCTGTGCATTTCATTACCCAAACTCACTCATCTTCTAGTAGTAACTTGTACCCTTTCACAACATCTCCAATTCCTCCACCACTTCCCCACACCCCAAACCTTGCAGCACCATTTTACTGTTTCTGTGAGTTCAGCTTTTGTAGATTAGAATGGCTGTCATCAAGAACACAAAAGATAACAACTGTTGGCAAGGATGTAGAAAAAAGGAAGCCCTTGTTCACTGTTGATAGGAATCTAAATGGACTCAGTCCCTATAGTAAACACTATAGAGTTTCCTCAAAAAAGTAAATAAACTGTTTATATACTACTGTTGAGAGCACTTTGGGAGTCTGGTCCCTAGGGAAGCAAGGGGACATCACCATGGACTTATGTGACCAGTCTGATTAGCCTCCTGCTGGCTCTGTTCCTGGACATGCATCATCTCTGATATGGACAGAAAATAAGACATTAATTACATCATCCCTCATTTCTATGTCTGTTTCTATTGATGATATTTTCCTGATTATGGAGATTTTCCCTATTTCATATATCTACTACTTTTTATTTTAATACAGATGTTATCATTAGGTTGGTGAAAAATACATCATACATGTTTCTGGAGCTCCTTTTCTATGTGCCCCCTCTTCTCAGAATCTCAGTCCCCATAATTTCTTGACTCTTCAGTGTGACAGTTGTTTTGCTTTTATTTTAGCCTGAGTGTAGTGATAGCTCTTTATTTTTTCATTTGCATTCATTTTATCATCATTGGTGCTAAGCATCCTTTAATATACCTATTTGCCATTCATATATCTTTGCTGAAGTGTTTGTTCAAATCTGGCTACTTTTAGTGGCCTAAGTGCCTTCTTGAGTTTGAAAGCCTCCCTCTCCCCACTCCCCGTGCCCCGCAAACAGCTTTGTTATTCTAGATCCTTTGTATTTCCATAATAATTTTATAATCACATTGTCAATTGCTTTAAAAAAAAAAGCCTGCTAAGGGTTTTATTGCACTTGAATGAAATCTACAGAACATTTAAGATGAAACTGTCATCGTAACAATATTGAGTATTCTGATTATCAATTAACATGCTCTATTGTCAATTAACAGACAAATTATTTGAACCAACACTTCATAAAAGGAGATAAATGAATATCCAATGAGAGATGTACAGTAGTATTATTCACCAGGGAAATGTAAATTAAAACCAAGAAAACCACTAAATACCCATAGAATGAGTAAAATCTAAAAGACTGAAAATACAAAACACAGATGTTATGAACCAACATTGTAGAACATACATATGTAAAATTGAATAGTCACTCTGAAAAAGATATCTAGGCAATTTTTATGGTGTTAAATATATATTTTCTATATAACTAATTAGTTAATAACTATATAGTAACTAATAACTAATAAATTCCACTCGAGTATTTTTTGCATGTACACAGATTTTTACAGTATTTTTAATACTCCCAAGCTAGACACTTCTTATATCCCAAAACTCATAGAAACAGATCAAAATGGCTTTTACCACGGACAGAGAGGTGAGAAACATCAAGAGATGTTTGTCAAAGAGTATAAATTTCCAATTATAAAATGAATCAGTTACAGGAAGTCTAATGCGTAAAATGGTGATTAGAATTAATAACTGTATGGTTATTATGTGACATGATGGCGGTGTTAGCTAATCTTATAGTGGTAATCATTTTGCAATATATGTGTTTCAAATCAACATGTTTAACATCTTAAATGATCTGTCAACTATATATAAAGAAAGCTGGGGAAAAATTCAGGTAAAGATTTATAACAGGTGAATGGGCTTTGAATATTAAAAGTGATTTCTCAAAATCCAAGCCTTTTTCAAGTAGGAAGCTTCTAAAGACTGAAATACCTTCAAATTTCTTTGTAGTCTTTTTATATTTTTTACCATTTCCTTATTATACTATGGCTATTAAATTATTTAATAAATATTTACTGATTGAATAAATGTCACAAAGCAAAAAATAATTTTCACGTGTCTATTATAACTCAAAACTGGACACAGTCCTAATGTTTATCATTAGGGGAAATAATTTTAAAGGTATGCTGTGTCATATAATTGAATGCTACCTAATGAAAATGAGCAAGCTATTGACATATGAAAAATATAGATGGCTCTCAAGACATGCTGAGTACGAGAAGCCTTGTCAAATAGTGAAAATATTGAATGATTCCATTAATATGAAAGTCTCAAAAAGACAAAATGAATTATTAAAACAGAAATCAGATAAATAGCAAACTTGGGTGGGAATTAGGGAATTGCAAAGAGATGTGAGAAATTTCTGGAGATGGAAATGGTCTCTTAATTTTAATCAAAGTTGCATGGGTACATATTTGCAAAACTTACTGAACTGTATGTATAATGGGAACATGTTATTGAATGAAAACTAAAATTTACTTATGTAGATTATAAACTTCAATGGTTGCATGTAACAGCTGATTAGATATAACTGTAGAATTATCTGGAGAAAAAGTAAGAAAAAGTGATTTTTAATGTAGTATGGAGATGCCAAAAAGTGGAAAGTAAGCAAAAGGGTTTAAGAGACAAGGACTGATAAAGACGATCTAACAAATCACTTAACACTGTGATCACCAACTGCAATGTGAGGAGGCTGTTTCCCCACACCAGTTGGTGTCCTACAGTTCAACTCAATTATGACACCATCTACCCAGTGACCGCAGGAGATTCCCTGGGTAAGGGCTCAGTCCCACAAGGCTTCCTCTACTTCAGGTGCCAATCATACATCTTCAAGTTATTACCGACTGGCTATAAATTGGAGGGGCTCACGGAACCCATGAAATCAGTTTGCTCATGAGATTACTGTTTCTGATAAAGGACATTTAAAGGATAAGAATCAAGAGCCAGGTGAAAAGATATGTAGGGCAGACCTCAAAAGGGAGCCTCCGTCTTCATGAAGTCAGGGGCCCAGCACAGTAGAACATGGCAAATTCTGTCCACCAACCTGGAAGTCCTCAGAACCTGTCCTTTTGGGATGTGGTGACTGACTCAATCTCCAGCCCCTCTCCCCTGCACAAATGTTATGGGTTGCAGAGAAGAGAAAGTGGGACTTAAACAAGGTTGGCTCCCCTAGTAACCGGACCGCCTCAGGTAACCTAAGGGTTTTCCGAAAGTCATTCAGTAACATATCAAGTCATTCAGTAACATATCATATATATATATATATATATATATATATATATATATATACACACACACACACATATATACACACACATACATACATATATATGTGTATGTGTGTATATATATGTATACATATGTGTATATATATATATTTCATATATAAACCACAATATCACATTATGAAGAAGAGTTCCCAAAAAGTGGAGAGAATAGGGTAGAGGCAATTTATGAAGAGATAGTAGTTGAGAACTTTTCTAGAACATGACATACATCAGTCTATGTATTAAAGAAGCTCAGTGAATTTCTGGATAAGAGAGAAAAAAATAGTCATTATTATCAACCCTGAGAACCACAAAGGTAGAGATCTTAAAAGGAGAGAGAAGAGACAGAGTAACCTTAGTGTCATAGCACAGAAACCAGAAACTTATCTCTCAAGATTTTCATAGGAAACTAGAAAACAGTGGAATCATATTTCTGTATTCGCTCAAAGTAACAGATTCTAAAATCCTATACTCAACAAGTATATATTTCCAGAATGAGAATGAATTGAATATATCATCAGAAGAAAGTAAAGATATGTTATATGTCAGTTTTTTTTTAATTTGTTTATTTATGTATACAAGGGCTGGGGTGCAGTCCAGAGGAGTGGGGTAGGGTGAGAGGACTCACCAGAGGCAGAGTAGGGAGCAGAACAAGCAGAGTGACTGAAGTACTCTGCTGAGGGGAGCAGAGGGTGAGACAGGAGAGGGCTGCTGTGCCACGTGGGTCAGCTTCCTGGCCAGGAATTGAACTCATGCCGCAGTGGCTGGTTATAGCTTCATTGTGCTGAGACTTCAACCCCTTGCGCCACCAGGGAGGCCCAGATATCAGTTTTGAGATGCAAGAAACCATATAAAACATAGAAAAGGGAAAATATGAAAGTTTGAATAAACCAAAATTAACTTATTAAAAACAACACATTTTTATTGGGTAAAACTAGGATAGGATTAAAATAGAGATAAGCAATAGTGTCAGGCAGAGTGGTTGGTTAAGGGACTTAACATGATCAAAAATTCTCATATATTCTGAGAGAAAGTTAAAGCCACTGCTTACATTTCTGTTAAGTGTTTACATTATAACCTTCAAACTAATTAAAGGGGAAGACAGAATATGAATAAAATAATGCAAAAGAAAGTAATCGATGAAGGAAAATGAAACAAAAGGAAATAGGACAAAACACACAAAAATAGAAGACCAAAACAGATTAATTCCAAATACATTAAAGAAGACACAAAATAGATTAATTCCAAATACATTAGAGCTACATTAATTATATATATGTTAAATACTCCATTTGGAAATAGAAATTAAACCCCTTTATGTTTTTGAACCATCTCTAAACATTCAGAAAATTCCAAAGTCATAAAATGGAAAAAGTTGTACCATACAAAATATGTAACAAAAGCAGCTGAGGCTATATTTATGTAAAATGAAATAGTCTACATACATGTGCTTCAAAATTTGAGTTATAGTTTAATTATATATATCACTTTTCTATGTATGTCACCTTTATAAAGTTAATAAAAACAAGGATGATGATTAAAGGAATGCAATTAAATTTGCAGTTTCTAAAATACTTGAGAAAAAGTGTAATACAGAAAAACTTTACTAAAGGGAGGAAAACAAAACTGCGTAAAGAAAAAGAATATATGAAAAATACAAAATAAGGTAGCAGAAATACACTTATTGTAAGCAATGGAATAAACACAAAGGTATTAAATTAACTTATAAAATGTCAAACTACTAGCTTGTCTAAAGATAATAAAAATAAAACCAGCTTGATACTGCTAATAAAATATGTATCTCTTCAAAGAAACAATGTCATAAAACAAAATAAAGAAATTGAAGCCCATACAACCATCTTAGCTAGAATAGACAATAAATTACTTAAATCCTCATCCTTGGTCATTTTCTAGTAATCTCACAAGTAAGCGCAAATGGTTAAAAAAAAACAAAAACTAAATAATAGCAATTCAGATTTGGCAGTGTATGAAGAATTGAATAACCAGGCACTCTCAGAGATGTAAACCTTCCTTTTAATAAAAGGGGGATTTATTTTATATATTTTTTACATCATTCTTCCTTTTTGTACAATGCATGTTTTCTCCTCTGAGGTGTAGTCCCTGTAAAATTCCCATCACCAATTCACCCATGCATCATCACCATAGTCCCTTGTGCTCTTTCCTCCCCTGTTTTGATCCCTCTCCCTCCCCCTCCCCTGCAGAGTGTCTCTGATTAAAAGTTGCCTGTTAATTTTTTTTTAATTACAATTTTTTTCTGATCCCTTATTTGGTTCCCCTACATTCCTCCTATAAGTGAAACCACCAAGTATTTTTCTTTTTCTTTCTGGCTTATTTCACTGAGCATAATCCCTTCCAGCTCTATCCATGTTGTTGCAAATGGCATGACTTTATCTTTTTGATTGCTGAGTAATATTCCATTGTGTATATATTCCACCCCTTCTTGATCCAGTCATCTATTTTTGGACATTTGGGTTGTTTCCATATCTTACCAATTGTAAATAGTGCTGCAATAAACATAGGGGTGCAGGCATCCTTTTGAATTAATGTTTTTGTATCCTTTGGGTAGATTCCTAGGAGTGGAATTGCTGGGTCATATGGAAGCTCCATTTTTAATAGTTTGAGGAACCTCCACACATCTTTTCATAGTGGTTGGAACAGTTTTCACCCCACCAGCAGTGTAGGAGAGTTCCTTTTTCCACCACATCCTCGCCAACATTTGTTGTTTCCTGTTTTTCTAATATGTGCCATTCTCACTGTTTTAAGGTGGTATCTCATAGTGGTTTTGATTTGCATTTCCCTGATTACAAGTGATGTTGAACATTTTTTCATATACCTATTGGCCATTTGCATTTCCTCTTTGGAGAAGTGTCTTTTTAGCTCTTCTGCCCATTTTTTGACTGGATTGTTTACTCTGTTTTTGTTGAGTCATGTCAGCGCTTTGTAGATCTTTGTGATCACTCCCTTATCAGTGGTATTGTGTACAAAAATTTTTACTAAAAGGGAGATCTTTTCCTGTAATATGAACATATTTGTTGAATCCCATTGTTACAAAATACAGTCTTCAAGTGTCTTGCTTATGTCTTGACAGAACACTTTGCCTACTCTGAGGGCTTACCCAGGTGCACCAGCCTTGGGTTGAAGGAAAACTAATGGCTTATTTTATTTCAGATACTATTGATTTAATAAGTGTTTTGGCCTCTGGTCAGGATTTTTACCATTATTTCTAACATGGACTTTATGAGAATAAATGATATGCTTTCTAAGCCACTGTCAAAAATAAAACTTGGATTTATTTTTTTGTCCTGTCACATAACCATTTGTGAAATAGTCCTGCATAGTAGCAGCCACTCAAGCTGTGAGTCATATTCATGTGTACTTGAGATTATTCACTGCCTGCTGAACCCTAGGCCAGTGATAAAAACTTTCTTATACTTTATGTATATAAAATGGGAAGAAAGAAATGGGATCATAATGATACCATCTTTAGCATATTAGGGATAAATACTCTATTGGAAAGTAATGTGTATGTGTGTGTGTGTGTGTGTGTGTGTGTGTGTGTGTGTGTGTGTGTGTGTGTATAATACATTTTCAACATTTTGATCCAATTTCTTATGTTTGGTCCAGTTTCTCATATCTGAGCATACCATCTAAGGTGAAAAAGGAAGCATGATAAGATAAATTTTGATACTGTGATTCCCCTATGTATCCTCTACCCAAATGCTTCAGTGTGTACTTCTAACAGGTTTTTAAGTTTTTTTTCCAAAAAAAAGTTAAATTTTCCTCAATTCTCATTAAAATCATCTTTGTTGGAATCATGGTACAAATTTGATGCATTGTAATTATTCAACAGTCCTCTGAAATCTCTTCTAATCTATTACAGGTTATAATAGACTTTCTTCTTTATTCTTCCTAATGCCATTTATTTATTTAAAAGTCTACATTATTTGTTGTGTAGACTTTTTATATTTGACTAACTCTACTTTTGTCATATTATTTAACATGCTTTCCTAGTCTCTATTTTTCCTGAAAACCAGCAGTCAATCTAAAGATTTAGTCAGATTAAGGCTTATTTGTTTTCCATTGAGAGAAAGACATCTGTGTTATTGTTTGTTTCTTATTGTATTAACTGAAAAGAAACAAAATGTCTGATTGTTCTACCTTTGGTAACATTAAGATTGATCAATATGTCCAAGTGATGTAAGTGTAATCCATTTTTTATGAAGTTTCCAATCTTTCATCCAAAGGGTTTAGCAGCCGTTCATGATTTCTATCTGGATCCATTGTTTTATTATGGATAACACCATGATTTATCAATCCTTTATTTATAAGCTGTATTTCAACTTCAAAGAAAAGTTTTCCCTTCTTGTCTCTGTTCATAGTGAAACACAGTTTAAGCAAGATAAAGCCGTGATATTTTCCATTATTTTTCAGTTTTCAGAATAATGAGTTGGTACCTGAGCAAACCCCGACATTGACAAAATTTTTTTCTAATCATGAAGTCAAAATTTTTTCATTTTTTGATGTGTTTCATCCCATTGGGGGTTCTTGTTACTAATTTTATTGGATCTATTACCACACTTTTGACCAGTGAAAGTCTCTGTAAGTCAATTTCTATGTGCTTTTGAACAATGGATCCATAGTTTGCATGCCTCTTCACTTTCAGAGACTAGCTAACCCATACCCACCTTGTAATTTTTTTTTTATTTATACATACAAGCTGGGGTACAGGCCAGAGGTGTGGGGCGGTGAGAGGGTTCACCAGAGACAGAGCGGGTAGCAGAACAGGCAGATCAGAGATACACTGCTGAGGGGAGCAGCGGGCGAGGCAGGAGAGGTCTGACGCACCATGTGGGATTCTCCCCGGCCGGGCGTCGAACTCGCATCGCCGCTGCCGCTGCCCGCTGCCGCTGCCGACAGCTTCACAGCGCAGCGCTTAACCGCTGCGCCACCCGGGAGGCCCTGACTTCAGTTTTCTGTAGGAAAGAGGCAGAATATTTGGTACCAGGGATGACTGAGGGCTATGATAAGGAAAGTGTCTGGAAAGGGGATATGGAGACAAATGACATTACTCCCTCCTTGCCTCCCTTCCTATTTCCCTCTCTTAGGTCATCTTGAATAGGAGGAAAACATTTTGTAAGCTTATGGGCTTTCAACATTGAATTCTTGATTAATTATGGCATAGTCCTATCAGTGCCTTCTAACTTGGTTTCATTAAGTGAGGAAGATTAGGTCCCGTGCTGGAGAGATCTGAGCCTAGAGTCCCAGCAGTTGGAGTGCCAGCACCAGCTGACTTTGTGACCATAGACAAACCCAAGATAAACCTGGCTCTCATTTCCCATTTCACCAATAAAATGAGGATAATAATAACTGCCAATAACCTGTGCAAATATCACTAAAGTGAATGGAAAATGTCTTAGAAAAGTGAGAGAAATATATTCCTGTAAGATTTACTATGTCTCAGGTTCCACTCTTTTGCCCTTATTCACTGGTCTTGAGGTTCTCTACTTTGTGAGGGTCTTGGCCATTTTCTTGATTTATTTTATCATTCTGTATTTTGTGTTAGACCAACATTATCCAGTATTTCCTGAATCTGGGCAGTCTCCTAATTTGCTTCTAAATAAGCTTAGTTTGAAGCCCCCAGTCATTGATTGCCCAAAACCTGTGGTCCAGTATAGCAGGAAGAATTAACTGATAGGCTGTAGGATCTGAAAATATTAGTGTATGCTTGCATATACAACACAAAACTTGCTTATACACACCTGTAATACTAAAAGAAAAGACAAAAAATGATTAAAGGTCAGTAGTGTTTATACTATGATTTGGTAGAAAAGCTTTAGCCAGCAAATAAGAAGGTATGAATTTAAACCCAACTTGTAACCATATAATCTTGGGGAAATAACTACAAAACTGTGGTCATCAAGTTCATCACCTGTAACAGTTGGACTTGGTGCTATTTAAAATCACTTATTGCCATGAATTATTTGAACCCTCAAGGAAAAGAGATAGGAAACTTTCCCCAAAATTTCTATCAATGTTTGTAAGATGCAACTTACATCATATTGGATGTATATGGGGGTTTAGTTGTAGTTCTTGTGTTTTTTATTCTAAATATTTTTTCTTGAATTCTTCAAATATGTTTTATGACATCCACATCAACATGCTAAAATTTAGTTTAGTAACTTTAATTTGTTCATGTATATAGCAGACAATTTACTGCTAGGCAGTAAACACACTCTTCAAGAGAATGGGGTCTAAACCTCTGCAAACTGGACTTCCTCCCACAGAAAAGGTTAAAGCACAGGAATTACATTTTTTTTATGTGACAATATAAAAGATAAAGAAGAAGGATGTCTTAAAAGCCAAGAGAATAAGTACAAGCTGTCTTTTGAAAAGTTGTGGTTAATAACACATTCAGTTCAACCACATTTCCTTTAAAAATAAGTTACAAAATATTTTCCAATTTTAAGATGTATTGTTAGTCACTTTGCTAAAATTTCAAATAGATAAGGCTTCGCATTTTGATCTTTAGAAGTTCTGAGACCCTAACTTTGTTGTGTTGTTAAGATTCTTTTGCTTTTACTAAGGTTAGCAATTCATTCTTTTTTCTTTTCTAGTTTGTCATCAGCTCACTGAGATCTTTCAAAATCTTACCAATTAGTAGACAGAAATCACTCCCTTAAGTGGATGGTTGTCCATCTAACTTCTGAGTGAGGAAGATCTGAGATTTCTGAGAGCTGTCTTTTAAAGGGGGCCTTTGAATAACAGGGAATCTCCAGGAGTCAGCTATTCCTTTTTTTCTATTGCTAACTTAGGTTTTTCTCTTCCTTCTCAGGCCTGGTCTCTATAAGGGCTAGGTGAGTCAACATTTCCCTAATCTATGTTGGTCAGTCTCCAGTGATTAAGAAAGGCAGTGTTCAAAAGAACATAGCAGAGTGAGTCCCTTGCCATGCGGATGGCAGTGTGAGACTAACATGCAGTGCAGACTGCCTGGCTACGTTAGATTTTCCATCATGTAGCTGATGGGTTTCCTTGTCCTTGAGCTTCCTTGTAGCAAATACTGTTTCCAGTAATACTTTATTTAGATCTTGATTTCATTTGGATGGTGAGAGGTACATCTTCCCCTACTTATTTCAATCAGATTATATCTTGTTTCACCTAATAAGGATGTTGACCTAACTTTGTACTGTCATGTTTATGTTTGGGGCAGTAACTATTATGCCTGTTTAGTGCTTTAAGGCTTTAATTAAACATACTGGTATTATGAAAAAAATTCTTTATATCTATTACCCTTAGGGACAGTTAGAGAGTCCATATTGTAATTGCTTTTGGTCATCATAGTTTGTTTTTTTTTTTTTCTCTGAGATGGCAGCTGTGATAATTATTTAGGGGCAAGTACCAATTTGAGGCTTATTATAGATAATTTTCCAAATAAATTATTGAAAGGATACTTAGAAAAGAGTTTGTTTGTTATTATAAAATAACTGATGACATAACAAATAAGTCCTTTGGTGATCTTTGTATTTCCTTACCCACATTGCCTGTTTCCTACAGTGCGTCAGGGTTTGTATAGCTGCAGACACCTAGATGATTGAATGAAGTTGTCACCTTTTTCAAGAATATTTGATGCAGGTTGACAGATAGGCTTCATTATATGGCTGTGACTGGGAAGGGAAAAATATTAGACTAAGTAAAGAAATAAAATATTTCTCCATAGACCCACCAGTGCTCAGATGAGACAAATGATAAGATCTTTGTGCCATCTGGCCACTCAAAATCATTTCCCTTTTGTAGGCTCCTGGAAAAGGAAGAACTTGGTTTGGTTCTTCAAGGTTTTTCTACACAGAGCAGTCAATAAAATGTCCTGAAATTTACCCTAGTTTGTTCCAAATAATTCTGGATATTTTTTTTGTCTCTTTCCTTCCATTAAGCCAGCTTTTTGGGTATTATAAGGTAGCAAGACATCCTTAGAAATAAAATGCACAAAGTGGTAAAAATCTTGGCTGTTTTCAAGAAAAGCTGCCAAAAGAAAAATAGAATGTTATCTATTTGTAAATTTCTAATAGGAATACATCACAAGGGTAAATTGCTAGAAGTAATTGGTTTCAAGATCAAGGAAATTGTGCTTTTTTTTCTTTAAGCAAAGTTTATTTTGAAAGGATAATTAGCTTGGTGCATTAAGGAATATGTATGGTTTCAATTAATTTTTTTAACAAAATGGATACATGCAAAGGAGACAATGGACTCTTCTTCTCTTGTTCTTCAGAACATGCCTGCAGAAAATGCTCTGAGATTTTCCACTGAATATGAAAAAAAAACTTTAAAAGTTATTAGGAAGTTCTTGGGTGTGGTATTTATATATAGCAGCTTATATTGATATCACTTAAAAGTCCCAAATCTTTTTTCCTATTTATTACATTTAATTTTTAAAAAGAATGATCAGACAAGGATATGCATCATTTTACTTAAGGGAAATAAGCCTCAGGTTAGGGAATAAAATAGGAGGTGCCCCAGTGGCCTGAGGGAGGACTATGGAGGCTTTTGTGGTGGTGTGGTAACATCCTCTGAAGAGTATGAACCTATAATCCTAAATCATACGCAGCGTTATAAACCAATGTTACCTCAAAAGGGAAAAAAAGGAGAAATCACAGAGATTGATACAGGCCAATATAGAGACCTGATCCCCTGCATCCTTGTTAACAGGCTCATCTGCTCTTCCTCAGGATTCTTTCAGAATTATTGGAGCTAGTGCTTCCTATGGCAGGAACCTGAGTAAGTCAGTTCAGCTCTCTGCTTCATTTGTCCCCTATAACAAGTGAACTGTATTCCCAGAATTACCAGGGATTTCCAAAAAATTTCTCTCCTCTCTGTTGCAGAAGAAAGATAACATTTCATAAATGTGAGCTGTCATCACACTGATAATGAGATGTGGTTGACAGAGAGGAGGGAATTCAGAGGACCCAGTAAACACAAAATGGGTAACAGAGAGAGGAGTCAAAATTGTTGTGGTGAAGGGGGTGAAATCCTTTGGCAACATCTCTTTTTCTGGAGAATCTGATATTGTCAGGCTGAGATGGAAGAATCCTGTGGCAATCCCGGCCAAGTGCTGCTGTTCTTGTGTTCAGTGTTGATCAGCTAGAATTGAACCTAAGATTTGTGATGACAACTCCCACAGATGGCTTGAAATCCTTAATAAAGAGTTCTTGGTAGTGAATTTAGTGCGCTGTGTACACTTAAACAATTTGCCTGCAAGGGGCTGGCCAAATGAAAATAACTGAAATAGAGGGATAAACAGTGAAGAATACTTATATTTTCCGGTAGGAACCACTTGTAACCAAAGCACTGGCTGAACAAATATGACAGCTTCATCTGGGAGATTTATACAGAACAGAATATTTCTGAAAGATTGTTGGTTTTGTTGTTTTGGGCAGTGGGAGAGTTAACACTGACATTAATAAGGTCACCTGTTCTGTGTGCCTTGTTTGTGACATCGTAATGGTTTAGAAAACAAAATATCAATGTGCTATTATCATTATGAAAGCCATGCCCATACAGATCCCTGGGAGGTGTTAGACATTTGTTGAGAATGCTCTGATCCCTACATGAGGACTTTAAATTAGGGGAGCATTGTGGTAAGTCATGGCCAAATGTGCCATATTGAAAGTTTGATTGATTTTGAAGTAAGAAATAAAATTAGGTTATGTAAACTGGTTTAAGAAGAAATTCTAAATCCTACTCTGGATGCCGTATCTGAATGATGTGGGTTTAGGTGCTTTTTCTCTGCCCCTTCCTTGTATGATCCCAAAACTCTATAAAAGGAAATGAGTCCTACTTGCTGTGACCTAGTACATTCTTTCCTTCCTGCAAGTTAAAGGGGTCTGCAGAGGTTGAGTTTCCCTCTAATGAAGGAATAGATAGCACCAGGGAGCCATTCGCTTTTACAGTAATGTGTCCTGGATCTCCAGGGTATCATTTGTACTACTTGATGAGAATATAGTGAAACCAATTGCAAATAACCTCAATTAAGTCCAAAGTATAATTCTCAAATCTAGACTAGCCCTTGCCATCAAGATACACTCTTTCACTTTGTTCTTCAGAAGTCTTCTACTACCATAAGAAACCTCTAGAATTAAGATAATTCTTTAAATGTTTAACTAATACATATTAAATAAGTTGGAGAAGATGATGTTATAGAAATGGTCTCCAAAATGGAATGGAGATTCTAGTTTGTACTAGAATATGTGGAGTTAACAATAAAGCATTTTACTTATTCTTGTTGATAATGAATCCAGGAGAAAATTGGGTCTCCGCTCGTCTAAGTTTTGAATGCTAGTAATCTCCAGTTCCCCATAATTTTTTTTGGCTTGCTTGAGAACAGAATCACATGTTCTCACAGTCTTTCCATCTACATACTAGTCATTGTGTATAAACCAGGCAATAGGACTGTGAATATAAAAGTCTGGCCACATTGCCTGCACCTTATCATGGGGTCCGCATCTTCTCATTGACCACTGTATTCCCATAGCTTGTCGCCTGGCCTTAAACCTTTTTCCTATAGTCTGAATGTTTGTGTGCTCATAAAATTTACTTGTTGGAATCCTGACATACAACTTGATGGTATTAGAAGGTGGAACTCTGGAGAGGTGATTAAGTCATGAGAATGGAGCCCCCTGAATGCTATTAGTGCTCTTATAAAAGAGTTTCCACAGAGGTCCCTCCCCCCCTTCGGCCATGTATGGATATAAGAAAAGCCTGACACTTTAAAAGAGGGCTCTCGTCCTGATCTTGCTGTCATCCAAACCTTGGATTTCTAACCTTCAGAGATGTGAGAAAGAAATTTCTGTGGTTTATAAGTCACCAGTCATGATATTTTATTATAGCATGCTGAACATACTAAAACACCTGTTTTGAATATAAAGCCTTCAATAAAGAGGTGATGGGCTGTTACATTTATTTCCTCCCGATCCAGAAAGCTTAGTTTAGTTAGGTTCTGCATACCACTTGTATTTAAGAAGCTCATTCAGACCCTTCTAAGGAAAATGCCACTAAAGGAGGTTATCTGTGAGTTTTGCTTGATAGCTCCACAATAGTAAACCCTGAGACCACTGACATTTGTTGAAATCCACACACTCTGATTTATTGAAGTGGAGATTGCTATCCAAATACTAAATGTCCTTTTTCACTAACTTCCTTAATTATTTCTAGGTAGTACAGAGTGGCACATAACTAAACATTATCAAGGAGTTTTTCAGCCCTAGGGCTGCTATTACTGTGTATTATAGTCGGCTGTAATCATTCTAATGGTCTAAGATGTTGCAACTAATTTACTCAAGGCCTGAGCACCAGAAGTGTGGAAATTGTCTGAGAGTTTTATTCTGCATCCAGCCATTACCATGAAGGAGGATGTATTACTTCTCATTTCTTTACAAGTGTCAGTGAAAATCCAACCATCAAACAAAAGTTGGACCTAAAAGCTTTTAGATTACAGCGATTATTACAGATTTTATATGAGATAAAAATGTAATTGCTCAATTTCTTTCATTCATTCTTTTTTTCCCTCCCTCTACTGCATATTTTAGACCTTCCTGTTTGACTGCCAGGTCAGACCCAGAACACAAAGACATTGATCATAAGACAGAAGATGGTGTGTTCTTTTTCACAGAAATGAAATATGTGGATTTCTCTTCCAAATGGATCACACAATTCCCATTGCCATTTCTACTTTGAAACTCTTAACATCGATGTAAACTCATGCATAGCCTATAGAAAATAACACGTCTAGCCATTTGGATAGTTGCAGTGAATGAACTGAAGGCTGCACTCCTTTGCAGCCTAAGTGATCTGCATGTGTATTTTTTCACCTTGCCTCCTTCATCCTTTTTTTTAATACTCATTCATCCTTTTTAATTCTTAGGCTCTTCTATTTTTCTTAATCCTGTCATTATTTTTCTATTTTCCTTCTTTACCACTGTCCATCATTCTTTCTTTCTTTTTCTTCTCTCCACAGTTGTAATTAGCTTATTATTCTCTTTCATATAGAGTCTCTCACCTGTAAGTTCTGGAATGCTAATATCCTGTAATTAACCCTCTGCTTAACAGGACATGTTTATAAACTACTTGGCTTAGAAGGAATATTGCCCTAGTTATGAAAGACATCCTGTCTAGGATACCGATCTTTTACTCTCCCACATGCTCAGAGCAGCAGCCCTGAAGGAATGATGCCCTCAGTCCCTGGAACATGCAGACCCAAGATGTAAACTCTCATGCCCTTTGCTCAGTCTGGGACTTTGAACTAGACTTGAACTCTTTGTCTTTAGTTCCTGATTTAGAACAAGGGGGGAACTATCAATCCTATTTTTTAATGGAATATACCTAAAGTACCTAAAGTAGTACTATCTATTATATAATTACAAATATGTTTATATTACATAAAAGGAAAGGCTTCGTATCAATAATCTATACTTCTACCTTAACAAACAAGAAAAAGCTATGAAAATTAAGCTCAAGATAAGAAGTAGGAAGGGAATACTGAAAAATAAATGAATAAAAAGGATTTTTGTAAAATGATGGCGCATGCAAGGTATTTTGTGCAATGTTTGACCAGATAATGAACACTAAATAAGTGATAATTAATATTTTTCAATACACCTATGCAATGATACATGGCAGAATTTAATTTCCTCCTAGTATCTATTTTCCCCTTGCTTTACCTGAGACATTTGCAAGCTTACTTTGCAAATGTGTGGCCCTAGAACTGCATTTGTTTAAGGAAATGAAAATGGACAGGTTTTATGTAGTTTCTGGGGAGAGTCTGTTCTCTGCCACCCACTTCTATTTTGCTTTCTAAAATACTTGTATGATGACTAAAGCTCCAGCTATCATATATGACCAGTATGACATCAGGGGTCTTTTCATAACAAGAGAGGGGACAAGCTGATAACTTCATGATATTACTATAATAGTGGTGAATCACCTTCAATTGAAAAAGTGTGAAACAAAAAATATTATCTTTACACTACTTTGTTTTCCACTGGATTATTTTATTCTATCCAGTACAGTCTAATTCTAACCTATAAATTTAACTTTCTAGCCCTTGCTTCCACCCCTGCTGACTTGCCTGTTTATCTGAGTTTCTGCTATTACTTACTTTGTTGTTTAATTTCCACATGTCCCCATTTCCTGGGGGTACTTACTTTGTTTTTGTTTATGTCAATAGGGGTCCTCTTAATGTTGGAATATTACTGTTTCTGTTTGCCACTGTTTTTCTTTTCTTTTCTTTTTTTAATATTTATTTATGTATACAAGCTGGGGTGTAGGCCAGAGGTGGGGGCTGGGGTGAGATGATTCACCAGAGACATGGTGGGGAGCAGAACAGGCAGATCGACTGAAGTACACTGCTGAGGGGAGCAGCGGGCGAGGCAGGAGAGGTCTGCAGTGCCATGTAGGAATCTCCCTGGCTGGGGATCAAACTTGTGCTGTAGTGACTCTGGATAGCTTCATAGTGCTGCGCTTAACCCCTTGCGCCAGCAGGGAGGCCCCAGCCACTGTTTTTCTTATCCAATTGATCCTGATTTCTAGGACGAATAACACTGGTCAACAGTGAGATCGTTACTGACCTAAAAAGGCCCTAATCTGTAGTATCTTGTGTGCTGAACATGAATATAACCCTGAAAATTTTTTATTAGCTCTTGTTTTGAAGATATTTTATATAATTCATTTTATATGTTTCACCATGTAAATTTATCCAGTAGGACTATAACATCCTAAATCAGCCTAGAATAATGTAATATTGCATCACAGTGCATAATACCATCATGCACACATCATCCAGAGTTGACTGCATCATTTTGTGATGCAATGCACCACTACTGCCAGGTGGCTGCTGAAGTAAGCTGACATCAGCAGTGCACTATACAAAGTCCTGTCGGAAAGGTTGAGCATTGAAAAGATTTCAAACTTTGTGCAAGACAGTTTAAGCTACTGTTGCACAGAACTGTTATTATTTTATCCATTGAGGCACAATACATAATGTAATGCCTCGAAAGTGCGTTAATAGAGTGGACAAATTTATGCTCTCTTTGTGGGGAAGTGACATTTGCCAACCAGAAGAAAAGTTTCACTTCTCAAATAAAGAAGGCTTATCATCTTGACTTCGGATGCAAGGTTGGTGACCAAGACAAGCCTTGGGCCCCGCATATATGCTGTGCTACAGGCACAACACAGCTTTCACAGTGGTTAAATGGCAAAAGACCATCAATGCCGTTTGCAGTCCCCATGTTGTGGAGTGAGCCAAGCCACCACATAAAAGACTGTTACTTCTGCTTGGTTCATCCTCTTTCCATGGAATAACGAAGCAAAGGAAGTCAAGAATAGTCTACCCAAACATTCCATCTGCATTGAGACCAGTTCCACATGGTGAGGGACTTCCTATTCCAGAACCTCCAGCAGAATATTCTCTTGATTCATCTGATGAGGACAAGGGTGAGCTGACCTGTTCTTCTCCTGTTCCATCAGCATGCAGTGGTCCAGATTGTCACTGTGGTGCATCATCAACCCCACACAGACTAACACAGGAAGAACTAAATGACCTGGTTTGTGATTTGCATTTATCTAAGAGCAAGGCAGAATTGCTAGGATCAAGACTCCAACAATGGAATCTTTTTTTTTTAAACTTTATTTTCTTACAATTTATTTATTTATGCATACAAGCTGGGGTATAGGCCAGAGGTGTGGGGCGCCGAGAGGGTTCACCAGAGACAGTGGGGATCAGCACAGGCACATCGACGGAAATACACTGCTGAGGGGAGCAGCGGGCGAGGCAGGAGAGGTCTGCCGCACCATGTGGGTATCTCCCCGGCCGGGTATTGAACTCGCATCGCTGCTGCCGACAGCTCCACAGCGCAGTGCTTAACTGCTGCGCCACTGGGGAGGCCCTCCAACAATGGAATCTTCTCGAAGAAGATGTCACAATTACTTTCTGTCAAAAGAGCCACCATCAGTTGGAGCCTTTCTTCAGAAAGGAAAGTACTCTGGTATTCTGTTCCGATATTGAGGGCTTCATGAATGCCTTAGAAATCACTCATGACCTACAAGAATGGAGACTATTTCTAGTCTCTTCGAAACTGAGTCTTAAGACTGTGCTTTTGCACAATGGAAACCGCCTTCCATCTATTCCAGTAGCGCATGCTGTCCACATGAAACATACGATAACTTAAAGCAGTTTCTGAATTCCATTGAGTAGAACAAGTACAGCTGGCACATCTATGGTGATTTGAAGCTGGTTGCCCTTTTAATGGGACTGCAGCAGGGATATACTAAATACATGTGTTTCTTATGTGAGTGGGATAGCTGAGCAAGTGAATTGCACTACTTGTGGAAGGAATGGACTCACAGACAAAATGTAGCAGTTGGAGAGA
Source organism: Scalopus aquaticus (assembly GCA_004024925.1). Classification (NCBI taxonomy): domain Eukaryota; kingdom Metazoa; phylum Chordata; class Mammalia; order Eulipotyphla; family Talpidae; genus Scalopus; species Scalopus aquaticus. Next base: position 26,426 of record PVIJ01008312.1, read on the forward strand.
AGAATATCCAGCACCCAGCTCTGGTCGAGGCTCACAAAATCCTGCTACCACCCTTCCCATCAAACTAGGTTAGATGGAGAATTTCGTGAAAGCCATGGACTGGACCTCGCCAGCTTTCCGATACCTGCATGAAAAATTTTCTTGACTCAGCAAAGCAAAGATTAAAGAGGGAGTTTTTGTGGGTCCTCAGATTTGAGAGCTCTTCAAAGATGACTGGTTCAACCACTTGCTGCAGGGTGATGCGAAACAAGTGTGGAATGCTTTTTGTCTAGTGTCTACAAACTTTCTTGGGAATGTTAGGGCAGAAAACTACAAGGAACTAGTAGAAGACATGCTGATGCAGTATCAGAAATTGGCTACAATATGTCTCTAAAGACCCACATCTTTCATTCCCATCTGGATTTCTTCCCTGAAAACTGTGGTGTGGTTAGTGATGAACATGACAAACGTTTTCATCAAGATATCGCATCAATGGAACAAAGATACCAGGGAAAATGGCCCACTACAGTGCTGGCTGACTACTGCTGGACACTCCCCAGAGATGCTCCTGAACAGCTGTACAAGAGACAAGCGAAGAAATCTAAGAAGTAGTCTATGACTTGATTTTTTACAGGTATTAACTGTAGGCTTATTACTATTGGCATGCATTTCATGATATAAACATCAATTTATTGCAGATTACAAAAAAACTAGAGCCAGAATTAGAATTTGACTGTCATATTTGTGTTGAGCACTACAAATTGATAGGAAATGACTAATTTTATTTCAGTAACATGACTTTTGTAAAACTTTTGACCAGTGTAATCTCTCATTTCTGTTATCTGCCTGGCTTTGATCCCCATCTTGTTCTGCCTGTAAGGCGCTCACACAGTAACACGTGTGAGACATTCCACTGGTTTTCCTCTTCAGAAACATCTTCAATTTTCCATGAGTTTAGTATTGACTATCCCACATTTACCTTTTCTTCTTGTCACTTTTGTCTTCTGCCCTTCCTCTTCCTCTCTCTCCTGTCATCTACTCTTCCTCTCCCTTTTTCTTTCTCTCTCCTCTTCCTTTTGTCTGTCTTATTCTTAACAGTTTGATTCTAGCCAGTGTCCCCTATGCTATACACAAACAATCTACTCTTTGTTAAATATTAAACATAAAATGCTAAATATTTTCATTTACGTATCTCATACAGTGTAACTTACATCTGACAGTTTCACCTTCCTCAATATGTCTGGCGAATGCCCTATAGGATTACAAACAGAATTTTGCCAACTAATTATAGTAGTTTACATATACAAATGTTATCAGATTTAATAATCATGTTTCCCTGGAAATGATAAACAAAGCACATGTATTTTATGTGACTCATAAGTCTTGTTGATTACGTTACTGTCCTGAGTCATTGACTATAAAGAAATTATTGTCATTAGACTTCTAAACTGCAGCCTAGTAGGTTTCTTAAGCAGATATTTCTGTGTTTAAGATGTGGGCATGGCATACCATGTAGAAATAAATACAAGAAACTTTGGAGTAAATACTCAGCAGATGCTGCTTGAATTCTTAGCTAATATTTCTTTGGATTAAATTCCACTCCTTACTACTATGAACTCATTTACATTGAAAATAATCTTTGTTACAAATTAGAAATAAGAAAAGTGTAAATGCACAGAGTCAGGTTTAGGTGAATAAATAAGACGTCTACAGGGAGAAGAGACTTAAGGTTATCACTGGATTTGATGTGAGTTCTTCATGATCTCTATGGGAAAAGAAAGCCAGCTGTATGGAACAGAGCACTGGTAATTAGGAAGAACTTTACTTTAGCAGTGGAATAATGCTCTAAAGAAAATCTAATAACATGAGAAAAGTAGGAGTTCGGCAGGAAAAAAATTTAGAAGTGGACTATTGAGTGTGAATTAGCAATATGGTATACTTACAGTGTATATTAGAGTTGAAAGAGTACGCTGCAGATTTCCTCGGTCTAATCCATGCAAAAATCTGGGGGAAAGGTGTAGCACATCAACCCTCTATTACACAGACTTGGAGTCTAAGGCTCAGAAAGATAAGTAATTTGGCATTAGGAGGTAACAACTGAGACCAGAAAATTGAACCCATGATGAATCACAGTGCTACAGTGCTTCTACACAGCAGCCAACTGAAGTGGTCAGCATGCCTGGCAGAGAGCTGTCATTTGAAGGGGGGAAATCAATTCAATCTGTATAGCTCTGGAAAACAGGACAAGGATCAGTGGGTGGAAATTACAGGGAGGCTGATTGTGCTGCAATTTGAGGAAGAACTTTCCAACAATTAGAGCTGTCTAACCAAAGAACAATCTGCCTTGTCAAATAAATGAGCAGTGTGTCGCTAGAGGCATTTAAGCTGAAAGCTGAAGGCCACTTCTCAGGAAAGTGGAGGAAAGCTTACTGCATGGGTGGCCTGAGTGACATCTCAGACTTTAGTCATGGGACAGGATGACATTTAAGGGAGATGATCCATGTGCTTGATGTCATAGTTTTCAATGCCCTATCTTGGCAACCCCTATATGCTATGGAAACATGCAATTGCAGTTCAAACCAGACATTTCTTGCAGAAGTTCATTTTGCACAGATTTTCAGTTCTATTGGGATATCCCGAGCAGCTAACCATGATGGAGTGGAGCTCTATCTAAATTGTTTAAGAGTTATTTCCTGTTATTGATGATCCTAAAAATATGGTTACTTCGGGAATAAGATGTGAATAGTTCATCTAGTGAAGTAGCACCTCAAGAGTTATAAAATGCACGTATGTAGAGGTGGGAGAATTGGTCAGTGGCTTTACTCTGGGGGTATAATCAAATTTACGAATTTGAACATGGGACTAAACATTGCTACAAGGGAATCCAGGTCTCCATCTGCCCGTGCATGCATTTCTCACTTTTTGTATCACAGTGAAGCACAAATATTTCCTCTTCATCTTGTTTCCAAGAGTATGACCCCAGCCCCCACCTCCACCCACAGAGAATTTTACACCCTGAAGTAAACTATATGTCATGTATAAGTATCAAACTTCAAGGCTATTCACTGGAGACCCCACGGTGGTGGTTAAGCATCTTGTAGAGTCTTTTAAACTGCCCTTAGACTTTGTCCTGAACTCAAAAAAGGAAACAGTCATAAAAAAATATCAGACTCCAGTCAACAAAAAACAACTGTAGATCATCACAGGGACTCATTCTCCACCTCATTTCCCTCTTTGAGGAAAGGGAGACTGAGTCTGATTTTGGGCTGAGCATAAAAGTTGTGGTGTGACATCTGAACAATAATTTGCACGTGTTTTTCTAATCCTTCCAGGCATCTTTGAAACAGGTGTGACAATCTTCATTAGATTTAGTAACTCAAGCTTCCATTATTTGCTAAAGATTGGGCCTAAACTTGCAATAATAAGGGTGTTTTATTATTATTTCAAGTGACAGGAACTCCACTTGATACAGCTTTTGAAAACAGATCTAAACTGTGAGAAAGGATAGAACTGGACATCCATTCGGAAGCTAGTAGGATTAATTGCCACCTTGTCTATCATTCCCACTTCATTTCTCAGTCTGTTTCTTCTACAGTACCAATGGTATTCTTGTTCAATGGACAATATGACTTTCAATGTTTTTCACTCCAAACGCCAAGTTTTTGTTGTGTTTCTATGTATTTTAAATTGAACGGGACTTAGTTGTTGCAGTTTTCATAGAAAATGTTCATTGAAATTTGGTATTTTCCATCTAAAGGCACTGTGTGTATATCTATGTGTATGTCTGCTCTTTTCATGTGGCTAAAAAATATTTTATCTTGTCAAAGGACTTTCTGAAGAGCACTAAATTTTAGGTTGGCTTTTTTCATCTGATTTTTTCTCTGCCTTGTTTTATAGTTTTCTGTATAGAGAAGTTTTGTGGTTTTCTTCATTTCTTCCTATTTTTCTATGTTTTCTGATGCTACCAGAAATGAAAGTGTCTTTCTTTCCAATTGTATGCTGTTGTTTATAAAGCTGTAATTAATTTCTATTCACATTGTGTGCTATGATACAGCAAAACTTACTGTTTCTAGTGGATATTTTGTACACTAGAATTTTCTACATTGACAATCTTGCAAATAGTTTTACTTTTCAATCTTTAGGATGTTTGTTATTTTTCAGACCTTTGCTGAACATTTACTGAATTTTGTCCATTGTTGTTTTTCTCTATTGAGATCATAATGTAAGTTTTCTTTATTCTGTAAATTTAAAACATATTAAATTTTCAATTTTTAAACCAATACTATATTCCTGGGAGAAAAATCCATTTGAGGCTTATTACTGGGTTTGTCTTCCTGGATTTTTGTTACAAATTTTCTATAGGGTTAATAATTTTCTTTTTTTAGTTCATAATCTTTGTGTGTGGTATGAATGTTCATCAAAGCATTATTCATTTCATAAAATGGGAAGTATGTTATTTTCATTTTCTGAAAATACTTGTAAAAGTAGTTTCACTTCTTTAATAGATTTTACCAATGATATTACTTGAGGCCTTGAGTTTTGTTTGAAATATGAGAATGTAGGGCCTCCCTGGTGGTGCAGCGGTTGAGCGCTGTGCTGTGGAGCTGTCGGCAACACGCAATGCGACACGCAATGCGAGTTCGACGCCCAGCCGGGGAGAATCCCACATGGTGCGGCAGACCTCTCCTGCCTCGCCCGCTGCTCCTCAGCAGTGTACCTCTGATCTGCCTGTTCTGCTCCCCACTCTGTCTCTGGTGAACCCTCTCGCCGCCCCACACCTCTGGCCTGCACCCCAGCTTGTATGTATAAAAAAAAAAAGAAATTTGAGAATGGATACAATTCTGTTGATAAAGGCCTCTTCAGATTTTCTTTGTTTTATATCAATTGAGGTTAGTTGAAGGAATTTGTTAGTTTCATGGAAGTTGACTAATATGATTCCTCTAGTATTTGCCACTAGGATTTTTATCTCAGATGTTATATTCCAATGTTGATCTGTCTTGATAGATGTTTATCACTCACATCTTTTTTTCCAGTCTCACTGAACTTCTGTTGTTTGTATATTTGTATTATATATTTTTAAATATATAGCATTTTGTTTATTCATATCTTTTACATTATTGTGTATTCCTTATAGATTACCCACCACCAATTCACCTTGAACCATCACCATAGTCCCTTGTGCTCTTTTCTCCCCCATTCTGAGCCCTTTTCCTCCATCTCCCTTGCTGAATGTCTCTTTCTTATTTGATTCTCCTATATTCCTGTTATATGTGAAACCATTCGATATTTTTCTATTTCTTTCTGGCTTATTTCACTGAGCATGATCCCTTCTAGCTCCATCCATGTTGCAGCGAATTGTATGTGTTTATCTTTTTTGAATGCTGAATAGTATTCCACTGTGTATATGTACCACATTTTCTTAATCCAATCATCTATTTTTGAGCATCTGGGTTGTTTCCATATTTTAGCTATTGTGAACAATGCTGCAGTAAACTTACAGGTGCATGCATCTTTTTGGATTGTTTTTATGTCCTTTGGGTAGATTCCCAGAAGTGGTATTACTGGGTTATATGGAAGCTCCATATTTAGCAATTTGAGGAATTGCCATACAGCTTTCCATAGTGGTTGGACCAGTTTGCATTCCCACCAGCAGTGTAGGAAGGTTCCTGTTTTTCCACACCCTCGCCAACATTTGTTGTTCCCTGTTTTGTTTTTTTAATATGTGCCATTCTTGCTGGTGTAAGGTGGTATCTCATTGTGGTTTTTATTTGCGTTTCCCTGATTATGAGGGATGTTGAACATCTTTTCATGTACCTGTTGGACATTTGCTCTTCTTTGGAGAAGTGTCTTTTAAGTTCTTCTGCCCATTTTTTGACTGGATTTTTTGCTTCGTTTTTGTCGAGTTGTGTGAGTTCTTTGTAGATTTTTGTGATCAGTCCCTTGTCTGTTGTATGGAGTGCAAAAATTTTTTTTCCAGTCAGTAGGTTGTTTCTTTGTTTTGGTTAATGTCTCTTTTGCTGTACAGAAGCTTTTTAGTTTGATGTAATCCCAGCTGTTTATTTTTTTCTCCACTATCTTTGCTTTGGGGCATGTGTCTTTAAAAATGTTACTAAGATGTATGTCATGTATTGTCTTGCCCATGTTTTCTCCTATATATTTTACGGTTTCAGGTCTTATGTCCAAGTCTCTTATCCATTTTGAATTGGTTTTCATGCATGGTATGAGGTAGTAGTCTAGCTTCATTTTTCTGCATGTAGTCATCCAGTTTTCCCAGCACCATTTGTTGAACAAACTGACCTTGTTCCATTGAATATTCTTTGCACCTTTATCAAAGATTAATTGTCTATATATAGGTAGATTGATTTCTGGGTTCTCTATTCGATTCCATTGATCTGTGTGTCTATTTTTTGTTCCAGTACCACGCAGTTTTAATTATGATGGCTGTGTAGTATAGTTTGAAGTCTGGAGGGTGATACCTCCAATCTCCTTTCTGGTAAGGAGAGCTTTGGCTATTCAAGGCTTTTTGTGATTTCATATGAACTTCATCAGTATTTGTTCAATCTCTTTGAAGAATGTCATTGAGATTTTTATTGGAATAGTGTTGAATCTGTATATTGCTTTAGGCAGTATGGCCATTTTGATAGTTAATTCTTCCAATCCATGAGCAGGGATGTCTTTCCATTTCTTTGTGTCTTCTTCTATTTCATTTAATAATGTTTTATAGCTTTCTTTGTATAGATCTTTTGCTTCTTTTGTTAAGTTTATTCCCAGGTATTTGATTTTTTTTGTTTCAATTGTAAAAGGGGTGGCTTTCCTGATTTCCTCTTCAGATTGATTGTTTGCATATAGGAAGGTTACTGATTTTTGTGTGTTGATATCTGGCTTCTTTACTAAATTGATTATTTTGTTTAGTTTTTCTGTGGAGGTTTTAGGGTTCTCTATGTATATAATCATGTCATCTGCAAACAGTGATAGCTTTACTTCTTCTTTCCCTATTTGGATTCCTTGTATGCCTTTCTCTTGTCTTATTGCTCTGGCTAGCACTTCCAATACTATATTGAAAAGCAGTGGTGACAATGGACATCCTTGTCTTGTTCCAGATATCAGGGGAAAGGCTTTTAGCTTTTCACCATTGAGAATGATATTGGCTGTGGGTTTGTCATATATGACCTTTATCATGTAGAGGTATGTTCCTTCTGTCCCTAGAGTTTCAAGGACTTTCATCATAAATGGCTATTGGACTTTGTCGAATGCTTTCTCAGCATCTATTGATATGATCATATGTTTTATTTTTCTTTTTGTTGATGTGTTGTGTTGGACTACATTAATTGATTTTCTGATATTGAACCATCCTTGTGCCCCTGGAATAAATCCCCCTTGGTCGTGGTGAATTATCTTTTGATGCATTATTGAATTCTTTTAACTAAAATTTGAGGATTTTTGCATCAGTGTTCATTAGAGATATTGGCCTGTAGTTTTCTTTTTTTGTGTTGTCCTTGTTTGGTTTTGGTACCAATGTGATGTTCACTTCACAGAACATCTTTGGTAGTATTCCTTCCTTTTCACTTTTTTGAAAGAGTTTGTGTAAGATAGGCACTAGTTCATTTCTGAATGTTTGGTAGAATTCATTTGTGAATCCGTCTGGTCCTGGGCTTTTGTTTTGGAAGAGTGTTTTAATTAGTTTCTATTTCACTGCTTGTGATTGGCCTGTTTAGGTGCTCTGTCTTCTTTATCTAATTTTGGATGATTATATCGTTCTAGGAATTTGTCCATCTCTTCCAGATTATTGAATTTGTTTCCATATGGATTTTCATAGTAATCTCTGACTATTCTTTTGATTTCTCCTAAGTCTGTTGTAATTTCTCTTTTTTCGTTTATGATCCTATTTATTTGTGTTTTCTCCTGTTTTTTCTTTGTGAGTCTGGCTAAATGTTTGTCTATTTTGTTTATTTTTTCGAAGAACCAACTTTTGGTTTCGTTGATATTTTGTATTTTTTTTTGTTTTCTATCGCAATTTCTGCTTTGATTTTAATTATTTCTTTACTTCTATTAGTTTTTCAGTTTTTTTGTTGCTCTTTTTCTAATTCTTTGAGATGAGAGATTGTTTCTTTGAGTAGTTTCTTGTTTCTTGATGTGGACCTGTATTGCTATATACTTTCCTCCTATTACTGCTTTTGCTGTGTCCCATACATTCTGGAAAGTGGTGTCCTCATTGTCATTCAACTCAAAGTATTTTTTAAATTTCTTCTTTGATCTCCTCATTAACCCAGTGATTTTCCAGTAGTGTGTTTTCAATCTCCATGCAATGGGTAGGTTCCTTGTTTTCTTTTCATGGTTTATTTCTAGTTTAATGCCTTTATGATCAGAGAAGATAGCTGGGATGATTTTGATCTTAAATCTGTTGATGCTTGTCTTGTGACCCAATATGTGATCAATTCTGGAGAATGATCCGTGTGCACTTGAGAAAAATGTTTACTTAGATTTTTTTGGGTGCAGTGTTCTGTAGATGTCTGTTAAGCCCATGAGGTCTAGATCTTTGTTTAGAACTCTAATGTCCTTGTTTATTTTTTGTTTCGTTGATCTGTCCATTGGTGACAGTGCAGTGTTGAAGTCTCCTACTATATATGTATTCTCTCTAATGTCTGTTTTCAGAGCTGATAATAATTGTCTTATATATTTCGGTGCATATATGTTTATGAGTGTTATGTCTTACTGATGCATTGTCCCCTTAATCATTATGCAGTGTCCATCTATGTCTCTCTCTGCCTTTTTTAGTTTGAAGTCTATTTCATCTGATATACGTATTGCTGTTTCTGCCTTCTTTTTTGGTCCATTTGCTTGCAAGATTGTTTTCCAACCTTTCATTTTCAGTCTAATCACATAAATCTTTTTAAGTTACTGAAATGTGTCTTTTTAAAATATAATCACTAAATTCTGCTTGTCTTTTCTTCCTTTGATTACTTGGTTTTAATTTGGTCTTGTGATGTAAATAGATTGTTGATGCTAGACTTTTTTCCCCCTCACAATACCATCTTGCGATAAGCTTTCTTATAAGTACTGTAAAACTGGATCCTATAATTTTTGATATGGATTCATATTCAGTCCACAATATCTTCAAATTTGCACTGAAAATTCTTCGATTCACAGATTATATAGATGTTTGTTTACAATAATTTCCAATGTCTGTGTGATGCTTTTGTTCATGTGTTAGCTTTCTAAATTTCAAATTCATTGTTTTCAGACAACAATCTCTATAATATTACAATTCTTGAATTTTAATGAGTTTCTATTATTATTATTCGGTACATACCTACTTCAATGTTTTTGATGAATTGACCTTTCTAACATTTTCACTTTTCATCTTTGCTGGTACAGTTGCTCATATTTTGCTGTTAATATATAGACATTCCACTTTCTTATACTTATATATGCATAGTATGTAATTTCTTTTAGTTTCTTTTTGGCCTCTGTTTATATCATTGTCTTTGTGTAGTATTAAAATTTTTATTAAAATGTAATATGGGTACGAAAATATATAATTCTCTAAAATGAACAGACCTGTAATAACTAGTACTCAAATAATAATAAAAAAATTAATAGCACCCACTAGGCCCTCTGGAGAGTGTTTAATGCCACCATTCCTTGCAGGGTAACGGTAACTAACATTTTGACTTCTGATGCCATAAATTAGGTTTTCTTCTTTTATTCATTGCATCATACCATACAGACTTTCTATGTTGTGTTTTCTTTGTTAAATACTAAGTTTGTGAGTTTTATCCACTTGCAATTATAGATATTATTATTTCAGGATATTGCAGTGTGCAAATATACCAAAATGTTCTTAGTAGCTGCAGTTGAGTAACCTTTGAAAGTTTCCTGTTTTGTTTGTTGTTGTTGTTATAGCCAGTTCTGCTCTGAACATTATTGTACATATATTTTGTTGAGCATATGTTAGTTCTGTTGAGCATAGACTTTGAATTGTGGTATTTTAGACAATGTGCACATTTAGTAGATGCTGTCAAGGAGTTTTCTAAGATGGTTGTACCAACATACTCTGCTACCATCTGTGTTTGAGATTTCTGACTGTCCCCTATCTTCAACAATACTAGGAATTGTTTTCTTCTTTTTTCATCTAATATTTCTGTACATGTTTGAAGGGTATTTCATTGTGGGCTGGATTTGCATATTCCTGAAGATGAATGGAGTTTTGCAACTTTTAATTGGAGAGTCATTTCAAGACCTCAACCCCATTGCTTTAATTCCTCACCTTTTTCGTAGTAAGTGGAGTATCTTCATATGTTTCTAAATACAATTTCTTTTTTGTATATACATTTGAATCTACCTTTTCAACCTGTGGCTCACTATGTTACAATAATAGTGTTGTATTTTGATAAGCAACATTTTAATTAGCACAATTAGTCTTTATTTTCCATCAAGGTTAGCAACTTTGTCTTTTGAGGAAATCTTCACATCAAAATGTTTTCCTGTAAACTTTTTTTTTTACTTTTTACTATTAGATTTGAAAATTAACTACAAAAGATATTTGAATATAGGTAGAAATATCAAGATTTATTATTTCCATATAGTCATTTAAACCCATACCATTTATTAAAAGAACACTGTACCCTTTTTATGTTAGTAGTTTTATTATAGGTTTTGATGTCTAGTGGTAATTAATCCACATAATTTTGTTCTTAAATTTGCTTAATCCTTCTTGGCATTTGCATTTCTGTTTGAATTTAATTTCCTTAAATTCTCTCCAATTGTTTTTTTTTTCTTTTGTACTGAGATAGTACTAAAGCTATAGATCAATTGGGTGAGATTAATAATTTCATCATTAATAATTTCATCATCCAAAAAATGAATATGATATTCACCCATTTAGGCTTTCTTTGATTTTAAGAACAGAAATGTTACTTTTTTCTGACATTATAAATTGTATCCTTCTTGTTAAATTTGATTTTCTTTTGCTTGCTATTTCCTCTTTGAATTTAGAAATCTTGATAAAGTCAATAATTAGTCATAATACTTCTTTGTGGTGATTTTTTTTTCTTTCTTATCACTGGGATTTTGCTTTTCTTGATTTTTTGCCCTGTTAGAAACTTTTAGAATATTGAATAGAAGGGGTGATCTGCATACATTTTATTTCAGTCTTAGAACTATCAACATATTATTAAATATTATGACTACCATAGATTTATATATTTATCAGTTAACATTTAGTTTGATGAAATTTTTAAAATCAATAGATATTTCAACTGTCTTTTTATTAAATCTATAGAGAGAATCATAATTATCCATTATAGTCTGTCTGAATAATTTTCCATCCTAAAACACTCTTGCGGGCCTCCCTGGTGGCGCAGCGGTTGAGCGCTGCGCTGTGGAGCTGTCGGCAGCGGCTATGTGAGTTCGACGCCCGGCCAGGGAGAATCCCACATGGCGCGGTAGACCTCTCCTGCCTTGCCCACTGCTCCCCTCAGCAGTGTATTTCTGATCTGCCTGTTCTGCTACCCACTCTGTCTCTGGTGAACACTCTCGCCACCCCACGCCTCTGGCCTGTGCCCCAGCTTGTATGTATAAATAAAAAAATAAATCTTTAAAACACTCTTGCGGGCCTCCCTGGTGGCGCAGCGGTTGAGCGCTGCGCTGTGGAGCTGTCGGCAGCGGCGATGCGAGTTCGATGCCCAGCCGGGGAGAATCCCACATGGTGCGGCGGACCTCTCCTGCCTCGCCCGCTGCTCCCCTCAGCAGTGTATTTCTGATCTGCCTGTTCTGCTTCCCGCTCTGTCTCTGGTGAGCCCTCTCGCCGCCCCACGCCTCTGGCCTGTACCCCAGCTTGTATGTATAAATAAATAGATCTTTAAAAAAAAAAATATTTTAAAACACTCTTGCATTTCTTACATAAAATTTAAAACTTGATGATGTATTATCTTCTTAACATAGTTCCAGATTTATTTTGTTTATATTATTTTTGGGGTGTTTTAATCCATGATTATGGGATACTATTCTATAGTTTTCTCTTAGTGTGTCTGTCTGGTCTTGGTATCAAGGATGTATTCCCCTGTGGTCTGAAAGACTTTATGTAATATGAGTGTTACTTTTCCCTTAAATGTTTAGAAGAATTTACCACTGAAGTTATTTGTTCCTGAGGTCACTTTTGAAAGCTATAAATAATGATTTTAGTTACTCTGATGGATGATTTTACCTATTCACATTTTCTGTTTCTTCTTCTGTTGACTTTAAGTGATTATTTCATTAAGAAGTTTACTTCACGCAAACTGTAACATTTATTTTCCTAAGAATGTTCACAGAAACTTTATATTGTTAGTGTGTACATAATCATTTTAATGTTTTTTATTCCTTATTTTTCAGTTCTGTATGGATGATTTGGTGGCCAGTGTATGATAGTAATGCCTGAAGGGGAGAGATCTATACCTCTTAAACACTGTAAACCAATTTTCTGGATCCTTCTTAATAGTAGTTTTTCAATTATCTAATCATTTCAAATATCCAACACTATACTCTTTTTCTATTGTAGATATGATTGCTATTTCATTGATTTATCAATTTACTTCCTTCTTTAATTCCTCAGTTTTTCTTCAAGTTTATTTGCTGTTACTTTACATTGATTTTTAGTCTTCATTCTATCTTCATATTTCGCAATATTTACATTTAAGTCAGGGTTTCTCAATCTTGGCACTATTACTCTATTGGCCCAGGTAATTCTTTGTTGGAAGGGGCTTTCCTTTGTATTGTAGGATATTTAACAGCATCCCTGTCTTTTAGTCTGTTCATCTAGTTGTCACCAGTTCTAACAAATTATATTCCTTCAGGGGTAAAATCATACCTGGTTGATATCACTGATTTAAGGCAATATATTTTCCTTTAAGCACATAGGTTATGTATTTCCCTTTGAGCACAGAATTTAATGTATTTTCATAAAATTTGAAGCTAACGTGGCAGTTAGAAAACATTCTTGAAATGATTTAAATCTTTTGAAATTTTCTGAGCCTTTCTTTAATGGTATAGCAAGTATTCTGTGTGTACATTCCACACATGTACAAAAGGAATGTGGGCTCTTTTCTATGTGCCCATGTCAACAAGATCAAATTTATTGTGCTTTTTAAGTCTTTTTTTTTAATATTCATGACATTTGTTGTTTTTAATCAGTTACAAAATGTATAAAGTTTCCCTTTTGATTGTGAATTTGTCAATTTAATTATAGGTATGTACACTTTAAGCTTAATTTTATGTGAGTTTACAGATATAAAATTGTCATCGTATTAGAAAAATGATCTTTTTGTCATTAAATACATTATTATTTCTAATGAAATTTCTTGCATTAAAAGCTCACTTTGTCTGCTATTATATAGCTAGGATGAGTTAGGCAATTCTCAATATTTCCCTAATATTTCTGTAATAGTTAATTTCTATAGTTTTTATAAAGTTGTTTATATCTACCAGGTAACATGTATTTTAAACTTGACTTTTTATGTCACTTTCCTTCTTTCTGAGCTTTCATTATTTTGAGATCATTCAGGTTTTGGCCTCTCGATCTATCAATTATATATTTTATTCTTTGTTGGCTAACCTAGAAATTAACTGAGATATATTTTTAATGTATAGTACAGTAATTCCTTTACTGCTTCCCTAGTGCTAAAATTCAGAGACTTTAGTCACATGGAGTCACTTCTTTTAACTTGATAGTTAAGAATTCTAGATCTACATGTTTTAGACTCTAAAAATACTCAAAATTTGTTTTTCATTTTGGATTCATGTTTCTCTATGAGAGCCTTTTCTTTCTGTTTGAAGAATTCATTTTAGTATGAAGAACTCCTTTTAGTAGTATATTTAATTTTGGTTTACTATTGACAGTGTTTTGTTTGAAACTATTTTATTGGTTTTTTTCAAGTATATTTTTCCTAAATACAGGATTCCAAGTGAAAAGTTTTAATCCCATTCTTCCTTTAAAAAGATGTGACTCAACTGTCTTCTAATTTTGATGATTCTTTTGCTAAGTTGGCTTCATCTTACTGCAATTTCGTCAAAGTGTCTTTTCTTCTGGATACCATGATCATTTTTTTGACAGTTGTAGTAAAAGGGGTGTGTGTGTGTGTGTGTACACACACATGCTTGGGGAAATTCACCAAGATTCTTCTAATTATGGGATTTATTTTATGAGCATTGGAAGAAATTGTCATTTTGTGTTGTTAATCTTCCTTAGCTCTCCTTTTAAGTACTCTATTTTCAGGTATCTTTTGCCTTTGGAGTATGTTCAGTGCATGCGTGGTTTTATTAGGTATTTTTCCTTTCATGTTTTTGCTTACCATCCTTCCAACTGCCTCCTGACTTCAGTCTGTTATGACACACCTTTTTATTGAGTTTCATTTTCATGTTGTATTTTTTTATAAAATATTTACTTTTATAGATACCAATTACTCACATGTATAGTTATCTTAACTTTTATTCTATATTTTGAACATATTAATGTTACTTTAAAAATCCTTTTCTGCAATGGTTTTTAATGTTGGCAATTAACCTAGGCTGTCTTGACTTCTACAGTTGACCATTTCCTCAGTGTTTATAAATTTGGTTGGAAAACTCCTTTTGTTTTTACAGTAGAATTACGACCCCAGTTTATATACTAGGTTATAGAAATAGTGTCATAAGGATATAACTTGTGCCGGAAACTTTGGGGATCACAGGTTTTTATTTTGTGCTGTTTGTGCCAGTTTTAACATTAATCTTAGTTTTGGATTAGCTCCATGATGTGAGTAGAGATTTAGGCTTGGGTGTTGGCTAGCTTGTAGGATTTTTTTATTTACTACCCAGAGCTCTAGACAGAAACATGTTTAGTCGTCTTCTCCCCATTGAAGGTACATACTTCCAGGATCTCAAGTTATGCAGATTTCTTAGTGACAGTACTATACCTTCCTATCTCCTTTAGCCTCCATTTTTCTATTCTTGGCACCTGATAAAGTAATTGTGTATTTGCATAATTGTTTTGTTTGCTTTCTAATATTTATTGGGAATATGGGGTCTATGCTTAGTCTGTCAATTGATAGGACCCAGCTTCCTTTATGCCTAGAACATCCCTTGACTGCAAGTATCATTTGAGAAAACTGTATTTACAAATGTTCATTGGCTTAATCAAGACTTCACAGCTAATAATGCTCAAAGTATGAATTTGAAAACATTTGGGGCTAGCTCTAAATCTTTCCAATAGAACAGGAAAGAGTGTTCAATTTCCGATTGGTTCTCTTTTCTCTGAATATGTGCTTCAGGTCGTCAAAGGATCCTCATGGGCCTTGTCCTCTTAAAGGTCCATTACAGGACTTAAGTGGTTTCATGTGGAGTCCAGCTCACTCTGGCTAATAAGTGGCTTCTGTTGGTTGAAGCTTTTCTGAACCACTGCTTTTGTAAGAACAATTCACCAGCACTAGTTTACTATTTTGACTTGGCTTCAGTTTCTTAAGACTTTGTTCTTCTTAATTATTATGGATTATCTTATTTATGAAATAACAGGTTCTTTGCTGTCATTCTTCACTTCCCTACTCTGTAGCCCCACAATATTTTAATTAATCTTCAGTACTAGTACTTTTGAGAATTTTCATTAGATTTTTATCTATCAGTCTACGTGCTCCCACCACATGAGGTGGACTGAGTTTCTTGACAGTTGAAATCTATCTGCTTATTGTAGCTTTTTATTCTACAACCCCCTAGAAGAAAATTCTGTATATAAATCATCCAGTGGTAGAAATGTTGGCTGCATACTGTCCAGAGCTGATACCTTCACCAGGAATTTACTCCTGGTGGAGGAAGCTATGTCTTCTAAGATTCCCTCATCTAGAAAAAATCTCCATCCAGGTACAAAGGTCCAGCTCCCAAGTTTCGACCAGAACATTGCCACAGAACTAGTTGACATTAACTGAGGCCTTTCTCATGTAAGTGCAACTGCACTTACATGCTGTTTCAACTGTTTTCCCTACCTCGTCATGATTCTCTTTCTAGCACACACAGTGATGTTTCTGTACTCTCCTCTTAGTCTTAGAATCAGATTCCAAAGCAACCATCCTAAGACTTTCTTAGAGGAGGTGTAAATTAAATAGTTAAATTGCATACATTTGATGCTGGACTGTAAGGATATGGAAAGAAATGTAGACTAATAATATATAAATCCAGGCATTCATTTTTTTCACAGGAAGACGCTTTAATGTGACTTTCACCTATTTTTATTTTACATTGCTCAGTATTGCTTTCTTTGTGAAAGAGGAGATATTATGTGAAATAACCCATTTAAAGCATCAAGTAGAGTGCTGATGTGAGTGGGTGCTTATCTTAAATTAGGTTACCTTTCTTCTCATTCCTCTCTCAGTACTGGATCTCATAAGTGAACCTTTACTTTTCAGAAGGGAACAAATTTTATGAAGAAATTAGAATTGAAAAAATTTTGTGGGGGTGGTTGGGGAGCTCCTGTATCAGGTCAGGGAAATACATGGAACCAGGGACCCTGCAGCTGAGAGCTGGATGATCTTAGGTTCCCCTCTGCTGGAGAAAAAATGATCAGTGTAGCTGCCAAAACTACTTTTCTTTATGGGTTCCAAGAAAGATGTGCACAACAAAAGAAAAGGCCAGGTAAAATTCCCTGCCATTTGTTACTGTAAGGCTGTCCCCCAACCAGTGTAAGCTCCTGGTGAGAGGTGCTTGGCCATGTGGAACTTTTAAGAATTCTTCTGATGAGACTCTAGCACTTATTTCCCATGGAATTGGCCTGGTTTCTGTTGGCAATAGTTCAGTGCATCCTGTAAGAGGCTAAGCACCATGAAGGCCAGTGCCAAGCAGTGGGGCAACCTCTGTGGCAACTATGAAGAAGAGCAAAACAGAAGGTATTAAAGAGAATCAAAAAGAGAAAACTTCCATAAAATATGCCTTTCTACCACCAAAATCTAATCTACCCCATGTTTCTCTACTCATCCAGACTCTTAGTTCTGTCCACTTGTCTCTCTCCTATCAAGGCACCCCAACCTGTTTATGCTGCATCTTCTTGCCTTCCATGGGAAATCAGGCACAATTTCTACAAAATTTCTCAGTCTCACTTGCTTTGCATTTTCCTAGACATTCAGTGCTTGCCATTCAAAGCCATCTTTCCTTAACCCACCACTTCAAAGTTATCCCTAGAGTCAAGACTAGTACCTTACCCATAGTATGTCCCCAATTAACAGTTATTACATGGCTGAATAAATGATAATCCTCTTCCCATCAAAACATAAATTTGATTTTCCAAATTTATGAACATCATCTTATCCTACTTCCTCTAGTTTAATTACATTTTCACAAACACACTATCTAATTCCACTACATTGACAAGTCCTAAGTTATTCTGCTCTTACCTTTACTTCTCTTGGAGTTTTCTATCTTCTACTCTGATTTCTTCCTGTGAATAGTCTCTCCATGAATTTAATGCATGCGTCTGTATTAAACAAGGGATATATTACATTTTATTCTTATTTGTATTCTTAACATAGCGTGTGCCTTACACATTTATTAGTCACATAGTAAATATCTATTTAATCAGCATCAATGTCAAAGACCTCATTAGAAATCTTGGCACACACATAGAATACTTAAGGACAGATACTTAAGGACACATTTTCAATGATTTACAGGGGCTGACATCAATATGAACTGAAGATACACAATGAGTTTCCTGGAAGGGGTGGTTTTTTATATAACCCTTGAAGGAAATATCCCCTTGCTAAGTTTCCAATTAAAATGGTAACATTATCATCCTATTTCAAAAATGAATATGATTACAGCATAGAAAGATTCAAAACTGAACATCTATAGGTATTTTTGAAGATATAGGAGGAAAAGGAGGAGAAATGTCAACACTATTGCAAGGTCCAGGTTGGGAGAAGGGTTTCAGGGTCTCCTAAAGGAGTCCTGGGCAGGTATCAGACACTGTGCCAACTCTACCCAATCACATCGTCACCTTCACTTTGCATGTCTTACCTGTGCAACAAATCCATTCAATGATATGGTTTCTAGGTCTTTCAGTTCTTAGATAGTTGGGGTTTCCTTATGCCAACAAAAGGCTAACTGAAAGCTTGAGAGAAAACCACCTAGATTTCCTTTGTACAAGGGCCAATTAGAGATAAGTCATTTGAATTGTAGAGAGAGGTGCTTAGAAGTACTTATAACATTTCCACACTCTTGAGACTCTTGATGTATACAGTATGGAAGTGAGTGTAGATTTAAACCATTATTTGCTGTTAACACATACGGCCTAAGAAAGTAAGTATGATTTCTGTGTATAAACTCCTTGTAGCTTTTATTGAGTTCGCAATAGGTTCTCCAAACTTCTATTAAAATATCAATAGTATTTTTCAGAGCTTAAATTGAGCGGTGATTTTATTTCAGGCTGATCCTATAAACCACTTTTCTTAGAAGATTCTCTTGTTGTTGCTAAAAATGAAAGTCATTCAAACGAGCAGTGATTGAAACAGTGAGAGAGAAGGGGAAAAAATCAATATCGCATTTTCCAGTGCACTATCTCTGCTTTTGAAAAGAGACCATTAATAACGTGCTTACGGGAGAAGCAGCCAGTTGCTCAAAGTGCATTCAGGGGTGAGCTGAACAGATGGATTCTGGGAAACCTCTTGAGAGAGAGATTGCTGAGAAGTCAAAACTCACTGGTGGAATCTGCAAGCAAACTGACTCAAGGCACTCTCAGGACCTGGAGCTAAATGGACTGCTTTGCAGCCTCGGAAGTATTCTCTTGTATACCTTGTCTGAGATCTGAGACAAAATAGCATGGGAGCAAAGAGGGAAGAATAACCATCAGTCCCTAGTGATTCATGGACAGGCTGTATTTCCCAGTCTGATCCATTAAATCAAGGCCAAACTCATCAGCAGAGAATCTGAGTCTTTGGAGATGGGGTGATGGCCCTGCCCACATTTAACTTCCATGTCTCTCCAGTGTAACTCTATCTATGACCCAGGCTGATTAGTAAGCACAAGGAGAAGATTCTAAGGGAGAGAATGTTGTTACCATTGAAATATTAGAGTTTGGGGAATACAACATGTTTTGTGACTGCCAACTGATAGTTCTCCTCAAGTGAAAGAACTTGAGAGGAGCTATTCTTAAAAAAAATATTCTGGCATATTAAGGAGCAGGAAGGATTCCAATACATAAAGGTAGATGCAAAATAAGAATACTAAAGAGGGAGATTTTCAGAAAGTAGAGGGGATCAAAGCCAAGATCAAGGGGAATGAAAACTCATCATTGACAGGTGAACAAGCAGTACAAAATTCATAGTCAAGGGAGGTATAACACAAACCTGCAGCTTAACAAAATGCAGCATGCTATGTGCAGAAGAATGATAGAGAGGATTTACAGGTCTAAAGAATGTCAGAGCCATTACTACTGACCCAGAAAGAAAATATGTGCCATGGGCATAGTCATTTCCTCCGAAGATGTAGGAATGCTTCTGATGTGCATGACAGAATTGAGTGCACTGTCTTCTCAGAGCACCTCTAAGCCCTGAGAATCTTCCAGAAACTATCAACCCCACCAATGGTAGCTAGCTATTTTAGTTCTTTTCAATAACAAATTTTAGTCATTATTATGGGTAAATAATTTTGTCAGCTCTTCAGCTGGCCCTGACAAGTGAGCCCTCACTTACAGTCCTGAGTTCATAACGCAGCACAGCACTTGCTTAGTCAGTCAAATTAATTCATGTCAATTTCTTTAGGTCATGTTTTTTCAAATACAAAATGGGTGAAATATTACTACCCAGTCATGTGGAGTTAAGAGGGATAAGTAAAAGAATGTAAGCTCATATGTTCATCCTCTGATTAACACGTTTACAACCTGACCCCCTCTACCCATACTGGAGGGAAGCCGCTGCTGCTTCTACAGTCATATCCATTTCAGCTAATAGCAACTCCTCTCTTCCAGTTATATAGGGGGAAAGTACACAACAGCAACAACAACAAGCAAAAATATCACCGAAATGCTGAATAGATCTAGAATTTGGCCACTGATAAGGTTTTAGTCTAAGCCATTGTATCTCTTGAATGTTTCTGTGTCACTTCCTGCTTCTGTTCTGTTTGAGCACTGACCTCAAAACAGCATCCCAAGTGTCTTAATTCAGTAAAAGGCAAGTCCTGTTACTTCTCCAACTTTGTTTCCTCATTTTTTTCACTCCATCTTTCCCAGTCACACTGTCCTTTGCTATTCATGAAACAGGGTTGTACTTTTGCTTTAAGACCATAATAAGTTTCCTATCTAGAATTTTCTCTTCATTGATCTGCACTACTAACTTCCTTACCTTTAGATATTTACTGAGTAGTTATCTGCTTATCTAGTATTTTAAATCTGTTCCACCCACCCCTAAATAATGTGAATCGTACTCTCGCTTAACTTTTCCTGTCTCTATTGCTAATAATACTGCATTTTTAACACATTGTATCTTTCTCCTACTATTATGGCAGGAAATTTTGTTAACTGTTTCCTCAATTATCTCAGGGACAAGAGTAGTACTGACAGATATTAAGTATTCAATAAACGTGTTGAATGATCTACATATCCATGATTCATAATATATTCATTCAATGTACAGAATTTCATAATATATTCATTAAATTGTATAGAATACAATGTATTTCTGACATATAGCACACTAAATAAATTTTATGTTTTAATGAATAAAATATGCTCTATGGGGTGCTACTAAATATTGCACGAGAGATTTCCAAATAATTTGGAAACATTGGATTAAGTTATACCAGTTCATAATTTTTTTATTGACTAGATGATAAATCTGTGGGTTTATTATAGACATACTAATCTACAAAATGGGGATACACTGTTGAGGGTCATATTTCTATAGCCATAGAAAGTTTCTTGAATTCAACTTTTCATGGGATTTGTGATTTGTTGATTAGTTACAACAAACAAATGAGAGCTGATAGATTATTTTATTTTTCACCTGGAGATCACTATTTAAAAGGTGGGAGAATTTGAGGAAAGACAATTGGCATATAGAAGAATTTCTGGATCATTTTTGAAATCGGAAAAAAATAGACATGTGGCAAAGTGTGGAGGGCAATTTAAGAAGACTACAAATAATGACTTTGGAAGAAAGGCAATTTAAAAAAAAATCAGCAATTTAAGTTGAAATTTGAAGGGGAGGAAAAATGTACAGATTGAATCATAGAAGTAGCACTGCACAGGGAAGCACAGATGACCAAAAAAGAAAAAAAAAGTGGTATCAGATTATCAGCACCACTATAAGTAATGGAGATTATTTAGACATAACTATTTCCATAGATGTGGGAAGACTGTGCATAGTAAAATAACTTTAAATAATAATGAATACATCTAAACTTACTAGTAAGAGGAAGAAAATTTAATCTCCTGGACATACTTAAATTAGGTGGTACTTGTGGACAGGTCTGAAATAGTGAGAAGAAATACTTTTAATGAGATAAAGGAATAATTTAGATGGACATGTGAAAAAAAATCCAAGATCCTGAACATTTTCTTAGAAGAGAGAATTGGGTAGTGTGAAAGAAGAGAATTTAAGTAACTAGCTATTCTGCTGGAAGTAGACACTGGGTCACTCAGACTGTTGTTTGTGCTTCATGGTGGAGAACAGATATATCCTATGCCCAGACACAACACTGAGCGACAGAAGGGGACCCACTTATCTAGATAACTGTCGGTAGTCTCTGATAAAAGAAAAACTCGGATGAGTCCTGACTTACCTTCCTGACAATTTCAGCTCTCAGGTGGTTAAAAAGGCAATGAGAACAGCTACCCTGAAATTAATTTTGATTAAAAAGAAAGAACTGCTTGGTGAAGCAGAAGAGACAGGCACCCATGTGGCCGTCTTTTCAGGATTCATAATAACCTTGGAAGGAGGCTAGGTGTTGATGATCTAAAACATATACGCTCATCAGGACTTCAAAATATTAAAGACATGCCGCTGAAAAAGAAGATTAAGTGACTACCCCTATAAAAGTGTGTAAGGAAAAAATAGCAATATAATCTCAATTTAGTAATTAGTACAGTATTCAGAATATCAACTCTTAGATACTCTATATGCGCACAGTACATTTTTAAAGCATGTATAGTGTATAAATGGTTTAAGTTTCATGTAAATTTGTTCATTGAACATTCCTGGAGTATATTATTTTGCTATTTATAAAGGAAGTAATTGATCATCACAGGAATTAAGGGTTGAATCAAGGTCAAAGTCAAAGTTCATAACTATATCTCTTGCTCTTAAAGCTCTCTACAAACAGTACTGCCTTCATATACAATTTTATGGTCACCTAGAGAGATGTTAGAAATAAAAGCAGCATACATAAAAGGATAGCATAAAATGGTAGTAAATTGTCATAAAGACAAAAAACTGGAATGAATTTAGGCTTACAAAAATGCCAAGGGTAATTAAAAACAACACCACTCTTAAATTTCTAAATGGAACAAAATAAAGAAAACATAAAGAGAAAAGTCTACTGCTTAAGAACAGATGGTGTCATGTTGATAAATACCAGAGTAAGTGACAATATTTAACTTTACCTGATTCTGTAAGCTTCATCCAGGAAGAGGCTCTCATAATTGAGTAAGGTGGAATAAATGTGATAGTGATTTAAAAATCAAGGAGGGAGTAAGGAGTTGTTTAGTTGTTTTAGATGAATTCACATTTCCAGAGAACATGAAGTAAATCTCAGTACTAAAATTATACGCAGTTGTAATCACAAAAACATGACTCAAAATTCTTAAGTAATGGATACCAAAATATGGACAGGGCAAATCTCTGAATTCTACAAACAAGACGAGGAAGAGTAAATTCTTCCTCAATTCTAGCATAATCTTGGGCTGAATTTCTGTAAAGAATCATCTAGTTAAAAAATGAGTTGTAATTCAAAAACTAACAGGCAATAATAAGAGACATTCTGCGAGGGAGGGGGAAGAAAAAGGGATCAAAATAGGGAGAAGGAAGAGCACGAGAGACTATGGTGATGGTTAACGGGTGAATGGGTGGTGGGCCACCTATAGGGAATACACAACAATGTAAAAGATATAAAGAAAAAAATTAGGGGGGAAAAAAAAGAAAGCAGTTGTAATTATTATGAGTCTCCCTAGGTCTCCAGAAATATGGTTATCCTAAATATTCCTCAACTGTTCGTTAAAAATCACTTGGTAGAATTTTAAATTGGTAAAATTCAGGAAATTTTAAGAGTATGACTCCAAATTTCTGGCTAGTTGATATGGGGGGAAATATCACACACAAACAGAGGGAAGGAGAGAGAGAGCAAATATCAAAGCAAATGGGATAAATGTTAAGCATTCATTTCTTTAGAATCCTATATGAGTTGTTTTCCCAGGTCTTCCAATTCTGTGTGTAAAATGAATTCATACTCAGTTATGACTGAGACCTGCAGTTGCCCCCAAGCACACTGTTAGCTTTTATGCTGCCACTTTTTTTGATGGCTGAGAAGTATCTTATGTAAACATACTAGTAAGTGTTTATATGTAGTCAATGCAAAATATTTTAAAGTATATAAACTGTTCAGTTTATGTGTACAATTCAATGAATTTTTCAAAATTGAATGTATATATGTAAAACAGGAAACTGAACAAAAATAGATTGCAAGAAGCATTCCTCATGCCCTTTTACAGTCATTCCCTTTCTCCAGAGAAATATCCTAATATTTAACAGTATAAATTATATTAAGTTTGAAAACAGACTACACTAAATGAAAAAAAAAAACAAATGCTTCTTTTGTTCAATACCATGCTTGAAATTTAGTTACCTATTGTACTGTTGATGGATATTTGAGTTTTTTCTAGTTTGGATTATTATATGTATAGCTATTACATATTTGTATAACTAACCAATGCTCGCTCAAGATGACATATATAACCTCACTAGCTTAAATAATAGATATGTAAAAAGAAAGTTAATTCTACAAATACTCTTCCAGAAACTTAGAGAGAAAACATGACAACTCATTTATGAATACAATGTTACCTTATTACCCAAACTATAAAAATACATTATTAGAAATTTAAACTAGAAAACTTAGTATTTCTTGAAAACAGATTCAAATATCTTCAACATGGTAATACTGTGAATCCTCCAATATGTAAAGTTAAAAATGTAAAATTAGCAAATGGAATTTTTCCCTGAGAACATAATTTTGTATCAACATTTAAAAATTAATTTATCATACTAGTAAACTCAGAGGTGTTATAATCATCTCAAAATAGATGCAGAAGAAATTAACAAAATTTTGTATTCATCATAAAAATTCTCAGAAAACCAGTAATGGGAAGGAAATTTCTGTGGTGGATAAAAGGCCTTAATCAAAAACCAATTGCTAACATCAAACTTATTTTCTTCTCTGTCCATATTTTCTTTCTCTTTTTGTAGCTTTTTTATTGGGGTAAAATTGCTTATGGCATTGTATATGATTTAGGGGAATAGGTTCACAGATCCTAGGTTGTATGTTACCACAGAAGACCTACCTCCAAAACACCCTTCATACTTTTTCAAGGACTAAAACAGTCCCACAAAGACCCAGTAAAAGGTAAAAATTTTTACCTATTCAGCACTGCATGAAAAGTCTTAGTCAATATGATAAACTAAAAATAAAAGCATGGAGATTAGAAATAAAACAAATTTTGAAAGTTGTGAGATATAAGAGCAATATACAAAGGTAAATATTTCCATGTTAATTATGAACTATTACAAATTGAAATTAAATAGAGATGGTGCTGCTTCTAACACCAGTGCTTCAGCTATTAGGTATAAATATAAAATGCTAAAGTTCTCAAGACACAAATAAATGGAAATATGCCATGTTTCTATATTGAAGATTTAGTATATATTAAATGCTAAGCAAATAAAAGTAACCCCAAAACTGATATTGTCACATGCTGGTGATGTTTCAGAGTAGCTGACCCCAACTTATGCTACCATGGCACATTGTTTTGAACTGAAGTTATTTAAGAAACAGCCAGTAGAAAAAACACTGAAACACCTCTTTGTCCTTGAAAACAAGGGATGAGTTCCCCATTTGAAAATGTATCCTGTTATGGAAGGTTAGAAAGATACAACTAAAGTTATTGAATTTAAGAAGCAAAGTTTACATTTGAATCCTAATCTGTAAACTCAAACCATTTCTTAAATTCTCCATTCTTTTTCTTAAAAAGGTAAAAAAGTTGTGCTTTGGTTGCCTCTCTGGGTCACAAGTCTCTAGGCTCATACATATGAATTTCAATTTGGTTTTTGTCAATTTATTACATTAGTCAAACAACCTCAAGGGGGTGGGGATAATTTTTTCCCCAACAGTTTTGGCATAGTGCCAGAACATTCACTGGCTGGAAACTGCTTATTTCTGTGTTACTAGTGGCAAATCCTGGAACTTCTGATAAGAATTTTTGCCTTCTGCTGACTCTTAACACCAGATCTACCATGTCTCTGTCTGCAGGGTCTGTGGACACAAAAGTGATGAGAGTCCTATTTTTCTTTTTGTGGATTCTGTTGACTATGGGTGCTTTGGTGGCAGGACCACTATGGTAATAACATGTGAAAAGGGATCCTCTACTCTCCAAAATACAAATGATGTAAACCATCATCACCTCAATGGAAAAATAAATTTAGATCAGGAGAAGAGGGGATATTTGTGGAAATAATTTCTTGGGTAAAATGATTTTGGTAAAAAATTATTTATGAATACTCTTATTTGCTATTGATGCCTTCTGAGATCATCTCTTATTTTGCCTACCTAGGGAATATACTACCCATTCAGTTCAAAGTGGAAGAAACACGTGTCTCTATGTTTCGGAATAGCTGTTTAAAAAGTGTCCCTTGTAGTTTTTCTTAAGCTTACCCCGGGAGTAAACTTTATGAGTCTTTATGAGAGGTGAATTTTCTTTGGTGATGTCTCCTGCTTTCATGGATAAGACAATAATAAAAAGCTTAATGGTGTGAGTCATTATTAAGTCTAATTTATCTTACTTATCAATAGCCAGAAAATGGAGTTTTTGAATTGAAAAGTAGATACAAGGCTCAGGTTACCATCTGAGTAGATAAACTTAATGTTCAAATTGTCAAAATAAATTTGAATACAAATATTCTTTTATAAATGACTAACTTTTATATTGCACCTGATTCTGGGCTAAAATTTTAGAATGAAAGCCAACAGTTCTGTTCTGTGTTTGTGTTTTTGTTTATGTACGTTGTACAGTATGAACTTTTATTCAGAGAAAGAGGTAGAGAGATGGATTTAGAGAGGTAAAAACAGGTAGGGAGAGAGTGATAGAAGTGTAGAGGGAATGGTAGATAGAGAAAGGAAATGGTAGAAGATGGAGAGAGGTAGTAGTAGAAAGAGAAGAGATAAAAGGTTAGATAAGGTGAGAGATGTAAAGAAAGAAAGAAAGGTAGAGAAATTTATAGAGGTAGAAAGAGATAAAGAGAAATAGGCCGAGATAGTGATAGAGACTGGCAGATAGCAAGAAACAGAAAGAGAGGTAGAGAGAGATGGAAATAGAGGTAGGGGGAGAGAGAGAAAATAGTGAGGCAGAGGGAGAGAGAGGTAGAGAGATAGAGTTAGAAAGACAGTGATAGAAGAGTGGTTAGAATGCTAGAGATACTTAGATTTACGGAGAAAGGTAGACAGTGATAGAAAGTTGCAAATATAGATAGAGGAAATGAGGAATGGTAGAAGTGGAGAAGAAGAAAAATATCTAGAAAGATAGAAAGGAGAGAGAAAAGGGAGGTAGAGGTTTAGATACAGAGCTGAAGAGGGAGAGGTAGAGAGAAAGATTGAGAGAGATAGATAGAGTGATATAGAGAGGTTGCGGTAGATAGATCTAAGAGAAAGAGGAATGATAAAGATGGATTAGAAAGAGATAGCATTAGTGATAGATATTTAGCAGTAGAGGAAAGAGAGGTAGAGAGCAAGAGCGATATAGAGATAGAGACGGAGATATATTTAGAGTTAGAGATTGTGAGATGAGAGAGCTAAAAAGAGATAGAGGGTATGGTAAAGGTAGAGAGATGGAGAAAAAGAGGTACAGAGAGATAAGTTAGTAATAGAGAGTAAGAGAGAGAGATTAAAGAGGTAGAGAGAGAGAGAGCAATAGAGATTAGAGATAGATGAGGAGAGCGAGAAGAGACTTAGAGAGTGAGATAGAAAGATACAAGGATAGAAGGAATAGTAGAGGAAGAGAGATAATGACATAGAGTTAGAGAGAGGGAGCTAGAAAAAGAGATAGTGGTAGAGAGAAAACAGAGCTAAAGAGTAAGACAGTGAGTTAGAGACCTACAAAAGTAGAGTTATAGAGATAGATGTAGAAAAAGACAAAAAGGTAGAGAGATAGCCATGTAGAAAGAGAAATAGAAGGTTTGGTAAAGGTAGAGAGAAAGTTAGTAGTAGAGATAGAAGTAGAGAGACAGCTGGTAAGATAGAGGTAGAGAGGAAGAAAGTGATTTCATTCTAATATGAGTTATTAAAGAATAAAAAAGGAAAACAGGATGAAATCGAAATGTAAAATAGAGAGGTGTAAAAGGTTTATGGAAAAGAATTCTTGGAAAAGATTCTATGTGTGGTCAAGCTGGATAATATCAAATACATCTATTATAAACCTTTTAAAATTAAGCTTTAATATCAACATTAAGTAAAATTGAAACCTTGTTTTCTTTCATCTGCCAAAAGGACAGTTTTCTTGAACTTCTTTTTGACTTTAATACCATATTACTTAAAAGGTAAAGAAAAACTTTTCATAATCAACGTACAATGAAAAGTTACACTTCAAGTTCTCTATTTAAGTAAACACTTGATGATTAAACTGAGCTCCTTTAATTTCGAGAAAGAAAGTTTTGCACACAGCTTCATACATTTTTTGTATTTGTCTGGAAATCTTCAATTGGCACTTTGGTTAAATGGATTAAGTATTATTTCAAATGATCTATGATCCTATTTGATCCAGTGTTTTAAACCCTCTTTTTTTGAAAAATGACCACAAATGAAGTTCTAAATTAAATCTTTGACATAGAATTTGGGATTTTCCAATGTGTTCTTGGAAAATCAGAAAATTTTCTCTTTTCTAGTAGAAAAGGAAATCGTAGACTACATAGACATATTTGTGATGATAAATTTCATGGAAAACATTGTCAACTAAGGTTACTAAGTCTTGATAAAATATTTACATATATAAGTATTCAAGAAATTGTATGAAATTCTTAATTTTGGTATAATGTCATTAGTCATGATCAATTATTATCCCCAAATGTTAATGTCATGAAAGAATCAAATTTCCTTGTCAACTGCATTTGCAATGAACTCTAATTAGATCTTTAACCATGACCATTTCCGTTTTTTTTGTCACTTTGTCATTTATAGAAGTTCCTGTTTTACTCTGATGCTTGCAAATGTGCTTCATCTTCAGGAAGATTAACGAAAGAATTCAAAGTACTCTGGAATATGGAGTAGAAAAGGACACAAGGGACCACGGAGATGGATCATGGGTGAATTGGTGGTGGGCTACCCAAGGGCAATACAAAATGTAAAAGACATAAATAACAAAAAAATATAGAAAAAAAAAGATCATAAAAGTGAACTGAGTGAATTTCTAGAGCTTACGGAAAAACTGTATTTAGATAAAACAAGAATTATATGGATCTGGAAAACTAAAACAATTTTACTAACTTACTCAAAAAATGGTTGAAATTGGATTGTTTCATTTACCTCAAGTTATATATTACTATGTAATTTTAATTCGAGATTCTTTTAACATTTAATTTAAGTGTCACCAACTATGTAGAAGTGTCATCCAACATTTTGAATGTAATTTATCAAAAGGAGTAACTTTTACATCTAAGAACATCTACTTTTCAGGGATGTGTATGTATGTATTCTAGTGTTGCACATACCCGTGCATATCTCATACATTTTAATTTACCGATGAAGTAATAAAATTGAGATGTGGAAAAATGAGACATTCTTATTTAAATTGCTTGAGACCGATTTGTCTAAAATTAGCTATACCACATGGATGTTATCCATGTTGGGTTATTTGAATTATAGAAAGCTACAGTATTTTTGGTGGCATAATTTTTGTGTAAACATTAAAAATTGTCAGACTAATGGAAACATTAGTTTGTGTTTGAGTTTTGGCATGCATTTGTTCAAAATCTAAGCAAAGCTTTATTTTTACTGTTGAATTGTCATAGTATCCAATTTTTAAATTTATTTCCTACCTTAAGGATTATTTTCTTAATTTGGAGGTAGCCTGAATTTTTATATAAGTGTGTATGTGTGTGTGTGTGTGTGTGTATATATATATGTATGTATGTATGTATGTATGTATGTATATGTATGTATATGTATATATGTATATATGTATATATATATATATTCAGGATGAAAAAAATCATTATTTAATATATATTTATGCCCCAAAGTTTTTAAAAATATTTAAATAGCTCATATAGCAGTGTGTTTTGTGTGATACGAATTAAAAATTAAACCAGTACTTTAATTGAAAAATTATTGCAGAATATCAGATTTCTCTAATAGTGCTTACAGAATGTCATAAGTTGTCTAAGACTCAACTTTATAATCAGTTATAGGTAGCACTGTTTTTTATTTTGTTGTTGAAATTTGAAGATAACAGTTTTGATCTGCCCAATTCCTTGTGAGAGCAGTGACCCTTTTGGTTCTTCCTAGAATGATAATCATATAGGTTCTACTTCAATTGATTGAAAGTAACTCTCAAAGTCTTTCAATCTTATATAAGCTTTTCAGTGTTTAAACCTTATTCTTTTTTTCTTAAGCAACCAGCAAAATAATAAAATATAACTTGTTGAACAAAGAGGAAATAATTTATTTTTTCTCCCTAGATCATCCTTCTGGAATTTACAAACTTTCAGTAAGTATTCTTATTTTTTTTATGGCAATATGTTTATTTGCATAAGAATCTATTCTCCATGTAACAGGACACGATGGGAAACCATGTTATATGTGAGGTTATGCATAGGATCAGATATGGCAACGTAAATTTAAGGTCCTAAGATTGACTTTATGGAACCTATAAGGCCACTTGGAAAAATTAGCCTTAGACCTTGCTTACAGGATTCCAGACAGCCTTACTGTACAAAGGAGGTCATTTCTTGGCAGGTTCAAGAACCTCAGAATATTTTGGGGACCTGAGAAGACAGAAATTAACCCTAGCCAACAACTATTGCAGGTGAGATCTCTTGGCAAAGCTGTGGCTCTTTAGCATTGGGGCATTTTTAAACGTCTGATCTAAAATTCCTTATGATAAGTACCAACAAAGCAGACTTTCAAAACCCTAGGTTTAATCACTATTCTTG
The DNA here is from genome assembly GCA_004024925.1 of Scalopus aquaticus. Classification (NCBI taxonomy): domain Eukaryota; kingdom Metazoa; phylum Chordata; class Mammalia; order Eulipotyphla; family Talpidae; genus Scalopus; species Scalopus aquaticus. Next base: position 56,803 of record PVIJ01008312.1, read on the forward strand.
CCATACTTTTATTAGTCCGATCAAGCTTATTGGAACTGGTGTATTTTTATAAACAAATTTTTATTGTCTATATCTTAGATATAAATGGAGGGAAATTATGTTCCAATAGCACATCTTTATGGGTATCAAATTATGCTATTAGCTGTCTGAGGTTTGCTACATGTAAACAGACTGGATGCTGAATTCTTCTAACTTCTTTCAATATCTGGCTATGAGTTACCAAAGTAATGTCTTTATTTTTCATCTCATCCTTATGACTCAGAACCACTAAGAACAATTAACTCCCCTTTTTCTGAAGCCATTCAAGTTATGACAAGACAACCTGATATAAACTTCAGAGAGGTCACCACTATAGCTCATAAGTGGACCATCTTCATGTCTATTGCTATGAGCCACTCAGAAAAATCACCAGACATTTAAATGGCAAAACAGAAAAATCTGTCAGATTGCCATTGTCTATCCTCACTCCATCTAAAGCTATTTTCACTCTGATACCAAGAAATCTTCACAAGTGGTAAATTCAGTGCTCAAACCACAACTATGGTCAGTACTAATAATCACTAACCATTGCTTTTCTTTTGTTTTCATAGACATGCCTCTTAGAAAATACCCGATTGCTTGCCTCAGATAGACCTAACTTTGGGAGCCAACTGCCAGGAATGCCTCCTAGACAGCTGTTTAACTGAATACCTCTTCTTTGGACTAAGAGAATGGCCCAATGAAACAGTTGACCACGTCGGTTTTTAATAAATGAATCATCCCAAAGTTTCAAGGGACGGAACTGATGGAATTCAGAGCACTCTCTCCTCAAATAAGCACACTATTAAAAAAACAAAGTGGCAATCAATAGAAGGGGGGAGGTTTCCTGTTCCTTGCCCCACCTATTGAAAGGCGCAGCCGAGAGCAAGGGGAAGCTAGAAGGGCTTAGGAGAGAAGCACCGGATGGAGAAGAATTGGAGGAGACACATGGAACAGAACTGTGAAGAAGTCATGCTTGCTTCTCAACCATGGACTTGGACCAGAGACTTGGGGAACATGGAAGGAGACACTTGAAAGAGATATGGCTGAGAGACCTGTGGGGAGGCTGACAATGGCAGCCTTTACCTTGACAGGGATTTTGATTTGCTGTTTCCCTTCCAAACTTGCCTGGACCCTTCTGCTTCTTTCCTATGGGTCCCCACTAGAAAGTGCCTTAGACCTGTGGCAAGCTTTTGGGTCTCAGTGGCCCCGCTTTGGGCCAACCCTGTTTGGATGGGCTTTTGCACACTAATTGTTTTAAAGTTCTTTGCTATTGAAAGGTATGGAAGCAACCCAGATGTCCAAAAATAGATGATTGGATCCAGAAGATGTGGTACATATACACAATGGAGTACTATTCAGCATGGAAAGAAGATAAACACATGCAATTTGCCGCAACATGGATGGAATTAGAGGGAATCATATTCAGTGAAATAAGCCAGAAAGAAAAAGAAAAATATCGAATGGTTTCACTTATAACAGGACTATAGGGAGGCCGAGTGGGAGAGAGACACTCAGCGGTGGGGGAGGCGGGAGGGGAGGATAAGGGCACAAAATGGAAGAGAGGAGAATACAGGGGACCATGGAGATGGATCACGTGTGAATTGGTGGTGGGCTGCCCAAGGGGAATACAAAATGTAAAAGACATAAATAACAATAAAAAAAAATGGAAAAAAAAAGTTCTTTGCTATTGAAGGGCTTATGCACTGAGTGTGTTTTATCTTTATGCTGAGGCTGGAAGAACCCACTTAGAGCAGGTAGGTTTAGGGGTCCTGGGGTTCCCCTCATTCTGCCCACTATTATTTTGAACTAAAGTTTAATAAGTGAATCTGATACTACTCTGCCCTTGAACACAGGAGGTAAATTACTCATGTGAACAAAGTACCCTCCCTGTAATAGAACCCTAGAAGGCATCCTTACCCCCAGAGATGGAGAACCTAGGACCACAAAGGCTATGTAAACAAATGTTGTTGTTTCTTTGCTAATCTAAAAATTCACATATTTTTCACCATTTCAATTCTTTATTAAAAGAAGGCATAAAAGTTATATGCTTCATTCATTCACTTCTCTGGGTCACAGATTAACTGGGGCACCCACATGTATGGAATTAATTTTTCCTCCTGTAAATTTGTTTTGTGTAAATTTAATTATTAGATCAGCCAAGGAAACTAAAAGAGGAAAAAGGAAACACTGTTAAGAATATAAAGCAACTCTAGTTAACTCCTCATTGCAAAATGGTGGAGCCATACTGGGTAACAGTCTCCCACAGAGGTAAACACAACTGAAGTCAGTGAAGCTACTTCTACATGCTTACTCAAGGGATTTGACTACTTATGTATGTAAATGTTTAAAGCACTCAATTCATAAACTCCCCAAACTAGAAACTGCTGAGATATCCTTCCAAGGTGAATGGATCAATAAACCATGGTCCATCCATAGTACAGAATACAATAAACATGCTTGCATTTTATACACATTGTGACAAGTGAATAAATCAGACTCAAAAGCATACAGGTTGTGTGATTCATTCATAGGATCATAGGGCAAAAGGAGACTACTGAGACAGAAAACAAATCAGGGAGGATTGCAAAAGGCGGGAAGTTGACAACAAAGGGGCCACACAGAATTTTTTAGTGATGAAGTATTCTGTATGTTTCTGTGGTTTGACTATATGACTAGGCATTTGTGAAAGCCCTCAGAACTTCTACACCACAAAGAACAAACCTTATTGTTAAAAACAGTAACTCCCACCAGGATACGGTGAATGCTAAAATGAAATGCACACTGTAACAAAGTTTACTGTATTATCAATGAATGACATGTCACTGAGAAACTATGGCTAAATACCAAAACTTACATAGTCAACATTGTACCTAGCTGGTAATTTTTTTTTTCAGTAAGGTGCATATTATCATTTATAAAGCCACTTTACATATGTACTAGAATTGAAAAATAGATAAATTACAGATAAGTGGAGTCAGGGGTCTAGCCCTCAGACAGAATATTTACAAATAAGCAAGGGGTAAAGGGCAGAATGAGTCTAGTGATGCTGAATAGTAAAAGTATAAATGGAAGAATGCAGATGGATATACTCATATTCACACATGGATTAATATATATGCATATTTCCAGTTCTGCCACTTAGATAGCTGCGAAACTCCAGTAGCAATTGGCCTAGCACCCATATTCAGGTTTCTAAATAGTATTGTCTGGTTAAAAGAAAAATCAGAGCTCCTGAAAGAATTCATTGATTCTAGGTCTAGGACATAGAAAGTATGAGATGATACTAAAGGCTTACAGCACTATAAAATAAAGTGTTCAATGTAGACAAAAAGGATTCCCAAGGACCAATTATATCAACAAACAATGGATTATAATTCAAAGAATAAAACCAATGAGTCTATATTGGCATAAATAACCTATTGAATATATAAATTGTGATAGGAACTATCTTACAGAAGAATTCCCGGCAGTTACTCTGGAAGAAATAAGGGAGAATATAGCTTTTAGAATGTCACAGTAGTAGTGCTAAAGTGAAGAGCCACTGATGACTACTTAAGTTCCTGAGAAAAACGTCGAGTATATATTCATCCACAATGCTAATTCCATGTTATTTTTAACATGTCCAAACATTCTTCAGAAGATGAAACTTGATTCTCTCATTGAGGGTAACTGGAATAGTAACTTGTTTCTAATGAATAGTATTAGAAGGGAAAAATAGTAACACAGTAGAGAAACCTGACATAGACCACCTTAACCCAGAGATGAAGGTTACACCCCCACTAACACTAACATTTACTATGATGCACCAAGGACGCACCATCTTTGTGGTATTCTACCCTAATCCACAGCTCTATTAAAAATGAGAAAGGAACAGACAAATCAAGGGTCATTCTATAAGAAGCCTGACCAGTGTTCTTTAAAGTGTCAAGATCATCAAAGACTGAGAAACTGTCACCAATTGGGAAAAGATTAACTAAGTTAGTATCCTGGAGAATCAGGAGCTAAAAATTTTGAATACAAAAACTAAATGTCTACAGTTTAAACTCTTCTACCATTGTCATTTTCTTTTTAGTGTTTTTAAATTGAAGTACTATTGGTTTACATTGTTGTGCTTTGAAAGTATAGGATCTCCACCTTCAGGTGTAGTCACCATAGTGCACCCACAGTCCTCAAGCATAGTCCACTGTCCTCTCTCCCCACCCTGTTCTCCCCTCTCCTCCTGCTGCCCCTCTGGATACTGCAGTTCTATGGTCAGCTCAACATTAATTTCTTAATATTGGTAAATTCATCACAGTGATGTCAAATATTAACATTAGAGGAATGAAATCTGAGTGGAAAGTACATATAGGGGAACTCTGTGCTCTCTGCAACCCTTCTGTAAATCTAAATTGTAAATGACTTCAGCAAGAACAATCACATTCTACACAATATTTTTCCTTCAAGAATACTCCTCCCTGAGTATCTAGAATCCTTAGTCTGTAGGGAAAGATCTCCATTCACTTAAACTCATCAGAAGATGTCATCAGTTTCAGACCCGGCAAGAATATTATGTCTACTTGGATTTAGCAAAAGCTTCATTGTGAGAACCGACAACAAGAGGACATTTAAGTTCTTGGTTTGTTCATTACTTATTACAGGCATGTAGCCATTTATCTATTTTAAGTTAAAAAGAAAAACTGTACAATTTTTAGTCAATCAGAATAATAGAAAGTTTAAGATTTTATAGCAAAGCAAAGATGTGTTAACTTGTTGAGTGGTTTTTCACTTCCCTGTCATCTTCAAGTGAAATAGATACAAGCAAAGTTTCATTAAAATACTAAACCATCACTATACAAGCCCCAAAGAATTCCAGGAGATGAAATGGCCTCTGTAAGCATAAGCAGAGAAGACTGAAGTGGAGTTTGGAAAGTAATGCTGATTTCTCAGAACAGAATGAAAATGCAAAGCTAAGACTGGAAAATTTTCTCTGTATGTGCCCAGTCAGCAGACTTTTCAAGGAAAACCTTACAGAAGTGGAGGGTGATCAAGGAACTAGTTTTAAAGGAACTGTATCATAACTAGACAATATCATACAGTGGTCTTTGTGAATGCCATGCATCGTGCTATTAAAATCCTCCAGGAATAGAGTGTAAGGTGGACATGAGACATTGTTCTAGAGCCTTGTGTATCTATCCAGTTATTCTGTGATTATACTCTTGGGGTAATGGAGGCTTGGAGAAGATAGACAACTGGTAAGAAGCAAAATTTGAACCCAAGCATTGCTACACAAAGACCATTCTCTAATTCTCCATGTGTTCAACATTCCAAATAGATCCTTCTCTCTCCATCACTCATACACCAAAGGCATTTTCCAATACAAATCAGTATCATTCACATGAAACCCTCGATTTTCATATTGCTGTTTGCTTTAGTAGCCTATTTAAAAAATATGTTTGCCCTATAGTATATATTTGCTTTGTATTGTAGGATGGAGAAAACATTAAGGGAAAATGTGAAATAAGAGATACCTAAGTAATTTGTAAATTTTAAAGTACTAAGAACTGTTAAGATGTAACTTTGGTCTGACCTTCAATATCTAGATAGAGGGGTACATTTTGAGTGATCAGGTTCCTGAGAATGAAGCAAGCATTTAGAGAGGAACAGAGCCGTTAGACTAGGGAGATCACAGTTAATGACTAAAGCACATAGGAATTCCATGGCCTTAGAGGTTGTTCCTGTTACATATTGAGAGAAACTTACCCATCTGAAAAATCTAATCTACTAGGGAAAATTACTTTGTTTCTCTTACAGAAAGGATGCCATATCAATACAGAGGCTGATTTCTATTTCTACCGCATGTACTATTAGAAATTAGGATTCTTTTATGATCTAGAGAACCTTTAAAAACCTTCTATTAGTGCCAAGTAATTAAAATATAAAACTAAACCTAAATCATATGAGCTGAGATGAATTGGAATCAATGTCGTTTTTTGATTAACTACCAGAGCTGCTCAAGAACAAACTAATGAATACACTGACTGTAGAGTGCCACTAACAGATGATTATAGTGATGATTTTGCAATTTAGCACTCAAAGACCTGGAATCAGAATTACCATGGGACCAATAATTTTTGCTACTATTTTAGAAGAGCTTTGGGTCTTTTTTTCTTTCTTTCTTTCTTGTTTTTTTTTTTTTTTTGGAGGCAATTATTTGGAGATAGAACTTAATAGGCATATAAATTTCATCCCATCAGCACAACTTATTAAACCAAAAACGGAAAGATGGTAAAAAGCCCCTCTTCATGATGCCACATTTTTGAAACAGAATAAAGAGAAATTATGACCTAATATATCTTTGAATTGTGTCTTTCAACACCTATTTGCAAATATGTTCAATGCATAAAAGTAGCTATTTTGTGAATCAAACAATCAAATGGGATTTAGTTCACTCAGTATTTCTTGGTAGTAACAACAACTATTTTGTAATCATGGACTCCATCCGCTTCAAGTGCATTTTCATCCTCAATTCCCATACCCAGGTAATTACTGAACACTAATTCTATTCCTGAAATAACTCTAAAGTGTATCGCTTTTCATTTCCTGGTACTGTTTTGACCTTCAGATAAAGCCATCACCTCTTACCACTCCTAACACTAATCTGATCTCTCCATCTCCCAGTTCTGTCTTGCCATTTCCCTCATCATGCCTCCAGCCTACGATACCCTGGAGCATTCAATGATTCCCTTCACTGCTCAACTACACATTCCCTGGAAGAACACGCACCTTGCCTGGTGTGGTCCTGGCCATTCCAGCACCACATTGTACCACTAAGCTACGCCACTCTCAATTTGAAAATGTATTTCACATCACCCCTCAACCCTCAAATATGCGGTGACAATTTTTATTCCTCATACTTTATACCTTTGTTCTTACTAACTGCAACCCTCTCACTCCATTTATAAGAGCTTCAGACTAAAAATTTTTAACTAATCAGTCTTTTGATTTTAATCCTTTGCCACTTACTCACAAAACCCACCACAAATTAACCACTGATTTCTAAGCAAAATATTCACATTCACTTTCTCATTTGAGCAGATAGAAGTAATCATTCTTGCTCTTTCCTTTTCACATTTTCTTATAGTACTTGATGCATCTCCCTTCTCACTATATTTACATTTTGTACAAGTTTCATCTCAGTTGTAAAATTGGAGAACTATAACCTAACTTTTATCACTGAACTATAAAGTGACCACTTGGTGTCTTACGAATAGGAGATACACCATAAATATGCATTGAATTTAAATGACTTCTAGCGAGCACCAAAGAAAAGTGGGATGTTGTCCTTTTGGCATCATTTCTTATGCTTAATAAGGAGCCCTTCTGTTTACACATAAAACAGAAGAGTTTAATCACCCCAGCAATCTTTAACTTGGTAATGAATGTCATAAATTAATTTTTAAACAAAATTAAAGAAGTTGGGATGAAATATAAAATAAAACCATCAGAGTCTTCCCAGGAAACAATAATCTTGACACCAAATCATGATATTATGGGGCTTAGTTGTTTATTTCTTTCTAGGGCAGCCCCTTGTTTTATGTCCCGAATAGCATTTCCCTAAATAAAACTGCATGAAACAAAATGCCATTATGATTTCTAACATTCATTTCCAGTGAAGTTCCTGTTAGGTTGCAGCTATAACTATGATGGAAGGGGTGTGAGCAGAGCCCGCTGCAGTAATAACTGTGTCTTCATACATCAAACCAAAGGATTATAGGAGAAACATCTACATAGAACAGGAAACTAACTGGAGGGTAACACCAGGCTAGCTTTAAAATGTGACAGGAAATGACAGAAAGGCACTGAATTGGGATTGGAAAGTCAGGGTAAAGGCAGAAAGCATCTTCTACATATTAGCAGGCATTCTAATTATTTTTTCTCCATAAAGCTGCTTCCAACAGGTAAAGTGGCATCACCGTAGCTGTTTATGAACCCCAAGGACATGAATTTGCTATAAAGACACATAGAGATCTTTCGTCTCTTGGAGTCATTCATATAAATCTGAGAACTCAAGGACAGGATACAGAGATGGCAGAAGAAAAACCATTACAGTTCCTTTATAGTTCCTGAATGGAATTTTACGTCCCTTCTCTAAAATCCACTCAATAGCTAAATCATAGGATCCAAATCTCTAAAAAGTTCTCATCAGTTCCTGATTCTTTTTCCAATTGTCACTTCAACTACTTTACTTCCTTCTTTCACTTTTCTAGACTGCAACATTCAATTTATAACTATTTTCCTTGCCTCCCTAGTGACTCCTACACAAAGATGGCACTTTTATGCTTTAACATGCCCATAACATGCCCAAACTCTGGGCAGAGCACCCAAGGCCCACTGAAATCAATATTTTCAATAATTCCACCTTCATTGTTTAGTGTCCCTAAAACTTTTTTGGTTCTAGAAATACTGACCTACTTGTGTTCACCCTGAGACAACATGATCTTTCATATTATATTGTTTTCTTATCAAACTCCCAGTTTCCCTCTTTTCCTCTACTATAGCATCAATTTAGAACGACAGTAAGAAAAATCAATTTAAGCGTGAGTTACAACATGGTCTTCCTCTACCTAAGCCTTCCAATTTCCCATTGATTTCAACATACAGTAAATGTCCTTGTGAAGGTCAAAAATGTACCACAAGAGGGGTCTCCCTGGTGGCCCAAGGGGTTAAATCTCAGCGTATGAAGCTATTGGCAGCCACTGCAGCACGAGTTCGGTCACAAGCCAGGGAGATTCCCAAATGGCATAGGAGACTCTCCTGTCTCACCCGCTGCTCCCCTCAGCAATGTATTTCAATCAATCTGCCTGTTCTGCTCCCCACTCTGTCTCTGGTGAATCCTCTCACCTGTCCCCCAAAACCTCTGGCCTACACCCCAGCTCTTGTATGTATAAATAAATCTTTAAAAAAGTGTACCACAAGAACTTGTATCTGATTATCACCCTGACCTTATCTCCAATCACTCTCTCCAGTTCATTTGTTTCTTGAAAATAAATAGGTTTAGCTCAGGGCCTTTGCACTTGCTGTTCCCTCTGCTTGGTGGGCTCTTCAGATACCCTAGTTAGGTCACTTCTGTCGGGTCTAAAGGCATCTTATCATAGAGACCTTTGCTGACCCCTTTTGGATCCCCAACATAAAGTATTGTTCGCTGTCTGCTTCTGCTTCCTTACCATGAAAATACACATTTCACGTGGGCAATAACTTGTATTGTTCCACTTTTCGGTCCCCCAATAGAAAGACAGGTTTCTGGCCATAGTATGTGCTCAATAAGCCTCTGTGAAAGGAACAAATGACTTTAGCTCTTTTCTTAAGATCCAGTTTGTTAATACCTATTCATTCCCCAGACATCACCTCCCATGTGAAAGCATCTTCAACCAACAGAGAGTTAACTGCTCTACTCTTGAACTTGACCTTTTCATCTATATCCACATCTCTTTCAATTTCTGCTTGTGTGTGTGTTGCTTCTAATTTGTTGTTTCCCTTTTGGCCTCTATTATAGACTAGTAATCCTTAGGGCATATATTCTGTTTTATTTATCTCTTTTACCACATAATAGGCATTTAGTGACTATTTCAATTTTTTAATCATATAATTTGTGGATACAGCTAAACAAGAATCAGATTATCTCAAATAATTATTTGTCTAAGAGTGTAGCTTTTTCCAATCCCCTTTCTGTGAAATGAAATCACAATGCAAAAAATATAGTCAGAAATTATCCTGCCAGAAACTTGTATTCAGTACCATCCTCTGACATCTTAAGATTTTTAATGTGACACTGAGTAGTGCCTCATATGGAAAAGATAGGGACAGTGGCTTTTGAAAATCCCCTGATAAGGCAAACACCCCTCCTGAAAGATGTTGCCCATTTATATATTAACCCAAAACAAACAGCTTCTCATTTTTAAGGTTTAAACCTCGTCCTTAAGTGAATAGGCTTCTTTTGCAATCTCAATTATTTTAGTGATTTTATTTTTTTTGCTTTTTTAAAAATTTAATTTATATCCTTTACATTTCTGTGTATCCCCCGCAGATTTCCCACCGTCATTCACCTGTGAACCATCATCATAGTCCTTGTGCTCTTTTCTCCCCTATTTTGGTTTCTCTTCCTCCCTCTCCCCTGTAGCATGTCTCTTATTTGTGGTTGCCTGCTAGTTTTTGCTTTTGTTTATGTTTCGTGTGCTATTTTCTCCTTCTGATTTCTCATTTGGCTCCTTTATATTCCTCCTGTAAGTGATACCATTCTATATTTTTCTTTTTCCTTCTAGCTTATTTCACTGAGCATGATCCCTTCTAGCTCCATCCATGTGCAACCTCAATTTTTGCTGAATCCAGAGACCTGAATGTCTGTATCACATATTTTAGCACTCGATTATGTCTGGTCATTCATTTATAACTATTTCCAATATGCAATGGAGGACCATAACAGTCTAATTTGTATGTCCTCAACATCTAATGCACTAATGGGTCTCTGATATTGTTTATCATCCTTATTTGCAAATCTGGTATCTCTATGCACATCTAGACAGATTTTTCTAAGGTTGGTATAAAATTAGTGATGAGGAAGAAAGTAAAATAGTATGTATGTTGACTGTTTGCAAATCTGGGGCCAAGACACATTGAACAATGGTATGTGACATTGCTAGCGACTTTGATACAAGATTTAAATAAAGTACTATTTTATAATCTCTGAAATTTTAATGAAGGTTGCTGTGATCAGAAGAATCTCAATAGAAGCCTTGGAAATTATAATCAATTTTGAGAGAGGGAGATGGTTTAGCTAGGCAGTCATGAAAGGGCAAGACAGAAAACGGAGGAAAAATAGTTCGGGAAAGAAGGGATATAAGGGACCTGGAGATAACTCAGCAATGCAGCATGCTTGGGACAGACAGCTCCTCGATGCTCCTGCAGCACGCGGACACGTAAGCACTGGCCCTTTAATGTTTCTAAATGAGTGGAACCATGAATCTGGATATTTAGGGAAGTTCCTACTCTGGACCATCTTGATGTTTCTTTCTGTGTCAGAATTTGAGAGAACAAACAAAACCTAAACATCACAGAGTACTCTAGTCTTATTTTTATGTCAGGTCAACATCAGATGTAATCATGGTTTCCGTTATACAATCAGTTCAAGGACAAGCCATGAGCAGCTAATCCATTCACCTACTGAAGAGGTCTCTGATAAAGCTGGAGCCTAGGCACAGGCCACCCCCTCCGTTACAGGCATTTCCCATTTCTGAATGTGAGTGATGGACATTATATCACCAATGAAGATGTTAGAATTTGGAGAACCATGAAAAACAAATGGAAGGTGGCTAGAAATTTTGGACTTGAAATGACTATGAATTTCAACACACGTGCGCACACACATATACACAGGTTGCCTTTTTGGCCTATATAGAGGACTTTGTCAAGAAAACAAAAGATCAATTAAGAAGCAGATTTCCTTAGAGACATCAGAGAGCTGTCTATTTATGAGAATACCCTTGAAAGCTGCTGCTATAGAGAAAGAACAGAGGAAAGTATGTTTCAAACTCTGGGTGTTTTGCTTGGGTGGAGTGGGACAGAGAAGGGAGAAAAAGGTCTCCAAGCAAAGAGAAACAAGCTGCTTTTAAAGCAATACTCTGTTCTGGTTCATTCTTGATAAAACAAATGCTAATTTTGTTTTTAAACTGCCAGTACACAGGGAAGTGATCCGAATCCCTTATACCTTTGAGAGATTTTCATCCTTTACATATTCCAATTCAACTTAAAATATTGCGCAATTGCCAAACCTCATATTTAAAATATGTGCTTATCATTCAACTCAGGGTAACATTAGCACACTGAAAACTGCTTTCTAATTAATAAATCAGAGCCTTAACCACTGAAACATCATTCACACATATGAAATGGCAATAGCAAGAGCCATTAAAAATAGTAGCATGCTGTCACCCTTCCAGGAAATATGGAAATATGCATGGGGGGGTATTGGCCTACATTATTTATCAATGGTTGGCTTTAATATATGGATTTACTCAACACTGAATGAATATCATATTTCTCCTAGAAGATACAGCATTCATTTGTGATCTTGGACAAACTGTCAATCGGATAACAAGCCCACTAGGGGGGCATCTAATTAATAATTTGTATCCAGTGATTTCTTCCCTTAGGTTGTTTCAGGAAAACATTGCTTTCCCACTTTCATTCTCACTCCAGAACACAAAACCAGCAAAAACACAAATTACAAACAAGAAAAAAACCTAAAAACACTTTTCATCTGGTAGTCAACCCTGTTCCATCTTAAAACAAACACTGAGTAAAATGAAATGAAAAGAGATCAAACAAACAAAAGGACTGGCTTAAACAGAAAAATCACTGAATATGAAACATGACTTAAGTCACTATGGAATAGGAAAAAATGCTTCACTTGCTTCTGTCTTGATCTCGACACTTTTCCCCCCATACTCCAGGCTATGATGTTTCTGCAGTCTTAGACTCCAGCCTCAGCAGCCATTCTTTTCCCTGCATTCAGGTTTTGCAGGAACTTATGCTTTTGTTGCTCAGATTAAGCTACCAACCCCTGATGCCCAGCCTGTATTTTGAATCTCCAGTCTTGCGTTGCTCACTTTTCCTTAATTCAACCTATGTCCTCAGCTTCAACCTACTTCTCAGCAAGCTTTTTTCTAGCTCTACTCTCAGTATTTTTTAGCTCCAAGTACACTAGTCCATTAGCATGCCTACATCTTTCAGATGGGGTTTTTAATTAGATTATCCTTTTCATCTGAAATTAGAAGAAATTGGGACAGTGGAGGAAGGGTTGCCTTGTGGTGTCAAGCAGCTTCATGCTGTCCCTTCTACTCCCACACCCCCCCCACTAGCCCCGACTGAAACACAACAAACAAATCTGAGCAGAAAACAAGATGACAAGGTCCACACCCTTCCACTAATGATGCAGCCCCCTATCTCAAGTTCAAAATTTGGTTCTGCCTATAAGGGAATAAATAGCAACAGTTTCCTAATACTTACCCTAAAGTATAGAAAATATTGGAAGAAGTTCTCATTTTGTAGACTTAGGATTGAAGACAGATTAAAAAATAACTTTCTCAAAGACATACAAGGAATCCAAATAGGGAAAGAAGAAATCAAACTGTCACTATTTGCAGATGATATGATAATACACATGGAGAACCCTAAAAACTCCATAGAAAAACTACTAAAAATTATAAACCAGTTCAGTAAAGTAGCAGGATACAAAATCAACACACAAAAATCAGTAGCCTTCCTATACACACAGTCAGTCTGAAGAAGAAATTAAGAGAACCATCACCTTCAAAATTGAAACCAAAAAAATCAAATACCTGGGAATAAATCTAACAAAAGAGGTAAATGATTTATACAAAGAAAACTATAAGATGCTGTTAACACTTTGTGTGCCAGTGCCCTTTAAATTTACCAGCCATTGGGGCCGGCCATTTTCTGTGCCACCGCATGAATGGTATAAGCATTCAATAAAACACACACAACTCCTAAACTACTGGATATTAAAAAAACTGTAATATCTCTCATAAAACACCTTACACTTTCACCAAAACAATGTGTAAAGCTTCTAGACTGAGTACAATCAAATAAATAGTTCCTAATAGTTCCAAATAAATCCACTGTGTCATGAAAAACCAGAGACTAGATGAACACGTATTAATCCGTGAGCGGCCACCTGATACTGGTGACAAAAACATGTACTAATACATGAGAGCACCACTAAGTGTTAAAAGAAATGGAGGACACAAAAAAATGGAAAGACATCCCCTGCTCATGGATTGGAAGAATTAACATTATCAAAATGGCCATCCTACCAAAAGCAATTTACAGATTCAATGCTATTCCAATAAAAATATAAATGACATTCTTCAAAGAAATAGAACAAATATTGATGAAATTCATAAGGAACCACAAAAAAACCCAAATAGCTAAATTCTCTTCTGACTAAAAAGAAAGAAAATGGAGAGATTACATGCCCTGATTTCAAACTATACTACAAAGTCATAATAAAACAGCATGGTACTAGAACAAAAACAGACACAAAGACCAATGGAACTGAATAGAAGACCATAGATATGTGGATTTATTTCTGGGATAACTAATCTTTGACAAAGGCGCAAAGAATATGCAATGGAACAAGGTCTGCTTGCTCAACAAATGGTTCTAGGAAAATTGGACTGCTACATGCAAAATAATGAAGCTTGACTACTTCCTCACACCATGCACAAAAACCAACTCAAAATGGATAAAAGACCCGTATGTAAGACCTGAAACCATAAAATTTATGGAAAATATAGGCAAAACTCTACATGATACACATCTCAGCAAAATATTTAATGACTCATCCCCCAAAGCAAAGGGAGTGAAGGAAAAGAAAAACAGCTGGGATTACATCAAAATAAAATGCTTCTGTACAGCAAAAGAGACAGTAACCAAAACAAACAGGCACACTACTAATTGGGAGAAAATCTTTGCACACAATACAACTGATAAAGGACGGATAACAAAAATCTACAAGCTCACACAACTCAACAAAAAGTCAACAAACCAATCAATAAATGGTCAGAAGAGCTAAAAAGACACTTCTCCAAAGAAGAAAAGCAAATGGCCAAAAGGTATATGAAAAAATGTTCAACATCACTTATAATTAAGGAAATGCAAATCAAAACCACAATGAGATACCACCTCACGTCAGTGAGAATGGCTCACATTAAAGAAACAGGCAATAACGAATGCTGGTGAGGATGTGGAAATAAAGGAATTCTTCTACACTGCTGGTGGGAATGCAAACTGGTCCAACCACTATGGAAAGCTATATGGCGATTCCTCAAACTGCTAAAAATGGAGCTTCCATATGACCCAGCAATTCTACTTTTGGGAATCTATCCAAAGAACACAAAAACACTAATCCGAAAGGATACATGCACACATGTTTATTGAAGCACTGTTTACAAGAGCTAAGGTTTTGAAACAACACAGATGCCCAAAAATAGATGATTAGATCAAGAAGATGTGGTACAGATACACAATGGAGTACTATTCTGCATTCAAAAAAGATGAACACATGCAATTTGCAGCAACATGGATGGAAGTAGAAGGGATCATGCTCAGTGAAATAAGCCAGAAAGAGAAAAATATCAAATGGTTTCACTTATAACGTAATATAGGGGTACCAAACAAGAGAGAGACACCCAGCAAGGGTGGGGGAGGATAAGGGCTCAAAATGGGGTAGAAAAGAGCACAAGGGACTATGGTAATGGGTCACAGGTGAATCGGTGATGGATTACCCAAGGGGAATACACAATGTAAACAGTATAAATAAAAAATAAAAAATAAAATTTCCACAAACAATATAAAAAAATCATAATTTTCTCCAACTTTCCAAACTAATCTACTTGACTCTCTGCCTTCTTACTGTCCACACACAAATGGCTCTGTTGCTACAGAAATACTTCCAACTTCAATTTTAACTACAAAGATTAGAGAAAAGAGACACCCAAAGAACCAGAAAGATTTCCTTCTAGAAAATTAAAAGCCTAAGTAGGATTGAGACAAGGCTTCTAATTTTTTCGTAACCTCCATTATTCATACACAGTATTTAAAAAAAGTGATGAAAAAAATGAAACCAACATCTTTTAACATTTAAATGGTTTTGGAGTCAAGCAACAAAGCAACTTATTCCAGTGAGAACTCACAGGAAAGAACTCCAGGGAAAGCTGATTACCTAAACTAATGAAGAATAAGAATGACAGCGTACTGGGGCTGCAGCAAAAGCAGGGGCTAGGGCAGGAGCAGACAGGGGTTCAAACTGGTGCAAAGGTTTTGATGTCTGGTGCCTGGACCAGGGGGATTAGCATCATCTGCATATTTGCCCCCCAGCTGCCCTGTAAGGTTAAAAGTCACTGATCTAATCTAGGACCATTGTTTGTATGACGCAGATGCTTTCTGTAGATTTACTTCTCTGTTTTGAGAGATGCTGCATTTTTATGATCACTGGGTCTATTTAAGAACAGGGGAAAATGAATACATTTTGGTCTATTGATATAAACCAGAGAGATTGGCAGTTACAAGATCACAAAGGTATAGTACAAATATTTTATGAAAATGCTTTCCAGGAAGTGGTGCTCTTTGGATTGTTCTGTATCTTCTCCCCTAAATCATGTAGATAATTGAGAGTTTACAATAATTGAACAATGTGAGCCTTACATCTTTCTAACAGGTCTCCATTCTGACTATCTCTGGGCAAGAAGCTACCTTTGATATGTAGGAGGACTGTCCCTAGGGGGAGAGATGCTTCACAGGCACATACTTTAGAAATGTTTTGCAGGTAAAATTTTCATCCATAAAATCGTATTAACATTTCAAACATGGGACCCTCCAGAATTCAAAGATGTAGTCTGCAAAGAGATTCTCCTTCCTATAGAGTTATATTTTTCTAGGGCAGAAAGAACATGATTTTATCCAAATGCCTTTGACCCTTCATTTCAAAAGTGAACCTTCAACAAGCTGAGGAGGCCAGATATAGGGTGACAATAAAAGGAGCACAAAGGCAGGAAAAATAATGCCCTCAGAATTACAACTTCTATTTGGATGGCAAAAAAATAAAGTGCCTTGTCCAAGACCTGCATGGAATCATTCAGAAAGTTTAGAAATAAACCAAATATTCTGAAACAGAAAACCAGAATCTTGCAAACCTTCAGCCACATACAGCTCTGCTTTGCTGTTCTTCGGTACTCAAAATTGCCCTTCATTTCCCTTGAGCTCTCTACAAACAATGGGCCAAAGACTGTTTCATCACAGGTGTTCACACTGCTGTCTTCAATGAAAAGAATGTGTTTACCAAAAACTAGTACCAGAGAATCCATGGGATAAGTAGGGACCCTGCCCAGGTGTGGAGGACCAAGGCTTAAGAGGTAGGACCCCAAGCGCACTACATGAAGGAGGCCTCTCTGCTGTTCATCTGTGACCTTGTTCATTCCTCAATGCCAGCTTTTACTCATTAGTCTTCATGTGAAATTTTTGTTTCCTTAATCTTTTTGATATCCATTATGATGAGCCTATATTTTTAGTTCTATTGAATTCAGGAAAAGAAAATGAACATATTTGGGGCTCAGTTAAAGTGAATTATAATTTTATTCTGACTAAATGACAACATTCTTCTCTTCAGACCAAATATTCTTTAAGTGACTGATATGGCTTCATGTGGTCTTAAATAAAAGTTGCTAATTGAGAAGGTAAAACTATTCAGGTACTACATTAGTGAAAGCAATCACTTGCCCATCATTCACAGAATACCCACGATATGATAAACACTGCCAAGATGTACATATACCACTGCTAACCCTTGTTACTGTGTGCTGTAGACTTTACTATCTCTAGTAATCAAGTCCTTTGCCTAAGTTGTTTCCAGGGATTATCATTCACTACATCAATATTTACAGTGACACCCTAAAAGGTGCCAAACACCGAGATCCTTCTCTCGGTCGGTTTATATTATCACAAACAGTAACAGAATAACTGCAGTAATATCGCTGTGTAGAAAATTACAGTGTACTGGTCAGAGACAATGCACTGGTCAAGGAAAGCTGAGACCTAAATAAGTAGAAGAGCTGGCCATGCAAAGCCAGGGGACCTTCTAAGTAAAGGGAACAGCTAGATTAATTACCCTACTGTGGAAACATCCATTTGGATATATAATGAACACCTAAGTCTTAAAATACCCCAAAAATATATTTTAAAGAATTCTCCATTACTTCCTACCCAACTGATTTTTCCTCAGCCCTCACAACTCAGTAAGAGGCAGCATTAACACATACCAAAGGCAGCTCCTCTCCCAGGCGCTCAAGAAACTAACCCTTGTTAAGGCTTTCATCAGCTCCCACAACTAACACAGAGCAAATCCTGTGGCTGACATTTCAAAACATAGATAATCTAAAATCCACTTCTTTCTACCCCCACCATAGTACTATCATTTTCACTATGATAAATAAAAATTGAAAGCAAGCCCAATGTCCTTCAATGGGTTAATAGCAAATATTAGTTCATCTATACCTTAAAAAGTGAACACTATTAGTATATTCAAAATCTTAGATCCAGCAATCCCACTTTTGGGAATTTACCCAAAGGACACAAAAACACTAATCCGAAAGGATACATGCACCCGTATGTTCATTGCGGCACTGTTCACAATAGCAAAGGTATGGAAGCAACTCAGATGTCCAAAAATAGATGATTGGATCCAGAAGATGTGGTACATATACACAATGGAATACTATTCAGCATGGAAAGAAGATAAACACATGCAATTTGCAGCGACATGGATGGAATTAGAGGGAATCATACTCAGTGAAACAAGCCAGAAAGAAAAAGAAAAATATCGAATGGTTTCACTTATAACAGGACTATAGGGA